>CM019071.1:101344375-101604375 GCA_009667805.1 Leptobrachium leishanense
CCAGGCTATCAGTGTGTATCAGTGAGTTCTGTTGGGATTATTATCTCTGCACGTGCCTACAATACGTCGAGATTTATATTCAATAAGAAACCTATACGAGACACAAATATCAATCGTTTATATTTCCTAGAAATTCTCCTAAATTCTTTTAATTGTCTGTGTTTTGCTTTGAAGAATACACTAATCAATAATCGGATAAAAATATATATATTTATTACGTATACAAAAAAGTTTCAAATCTCATATCAGAAACAAAAAATGTATAAACAACCACAAAATGCATCAGCACATAGACACTAGCCTCTCAATATATGTATCTCCTGTTAGTAACTGCATATATGATTAATATAATTTACCTTATCAGTTAGTAACTATACACAAATGGTTAATAAACATTTCTGCTTAACCCTTTCGCTGCTGAGGCTTTTCCCGCCTCTGTGCTGAGCTCATTTTTACCGATTTTGCTCATCATGTTTAAATGCGTTTTGAAGGCTTATTTTAGTATATGGCCCAGACATATTATATATCGTTCTTTCCGTCAGATTCATAATATGTCATTATTATATGTATACGTCATGACCTGTCTGTTTATTATAACAAAAAATGCAATAAAATATGAATTTTCAATAATTTACAACGTGTAAAGTGTTTTTTTTTTCACATTTTAAGATGCGAGCAATTGCGGTTATATTTTGTATGGGGTGCGCTTGTTAAAAAAATTAGAGATGGGGTCTCGTTACATTTTCTTTTGGGGAAAATTACGCGATTTTTAACAAACGCACCGCATACAAAAATCGTTAGTGCAGCATCATTGTTCACATTATAATTGAAATGGGAACAATATTGCTGCATTAACAAACCAAAAAAAAGAAAAAAAAACTTGTTTATTTTGTTTTATAATTTTTTTTAAAATATTTATTTATTTTTATTTTTTTAAAAAAAAACTTTTTTTATACTCATGTTTGGTATTGTTGGAACGGCCATGCTCTGGCTGATCCAACAATACCAAACATTAACCCCTAACTGCCACGGATCGGGAGATAGGGGGTTCATTGGAACCCCCTATCTCCACCATTGGTGGCAGTTAGGGGTTAACTCCAGGACTGGCGTCATCGTGCTATGCACGATGACGCCAGTCCTCAGGGGGCATTCCCGGAAGCTTGGCCGACATCCAAGATGTCGGCCAGCTCTGGGAAAGGATCACGAACCGGCGCTTTTCGGCGCAGATTCGTGATCCGGCCCCCATGGGGTTAATGCCAGGTACCATTTGGAAGGGCAAGCTGTGCCCTTCCAAACGGTGCCTGGATTAACCCCCTGCACGCCGCCGATAGGGAGAGAGAGAGGTCCGAAGGACCTCCCCCCCTCCCTTTCAGGCACCTCCTCCCCACATGTGGGGGGGGGCACCTGAATTAGGTGTCATCGCGCCCCTGCGATGACACCTAATTACTCCGGCGGCGGTTCCGGGTGCTGGGCTGACATCGAGGATGTCAGCCCACACCGGGGGGCCAGAGATCGGCTGGAACCCGGCCGAACGCTGGCCCCAAAGAGAGGACGCACTCAGCGTGTCCACCGCATGGAACGCTACCTGCGGTTGGACGCGCTGAGCGCGTCCACCGCAGTGAAAGGGTTAATGAAAACAATTATTTATATTTCCCAGCAAACCAATGTTTAACAAGCTAGATCTTGTAGAGATATATATATCTGTAAACATGTAACATAATGACTATTTCCTACATATTTATTTTCTGTTAATCTGTATATTTGTGTTGTTTTTTTTAAATATCTTGCATTGTATTACTTTGTATTTCTGTAACGAACACTTCAATGTTCTTGAACCCAGGACATACTTGAAAACGAGAGAAATCTCAATGTATCCTTCCTGGTAAAATCCTTTATAAATAAATAATAATAATAAAAAAAAAACTCTCTATGCTACTTGGATCAACAAAAGATGAACTATCACTTATTCTATTTTTAGAATAAGTAATAAAAACTTATTTAGTGAATCCTCCCCTAATAGAGAATTAAGCTTCTAATCTTCTGCTTTTTATATTGTAGTTATATAATCCCTTGCTTATTAATTTCAATCACAGTAATTTCCAAATTCAATATATATATATATATTTGTATATCATCTTTGCAACAGTTTCTTTAGGATAAATCCTTATATCCGATTCTTCTTCATATCTATATCTGCAGATATAGAAATATTTTGAGGGCTCTAGATCTAACAGTAATCTGAGAAATCTCAGTCTATCTGTTGCAAGAAATACTCCAAATATATATAATTTATTAACCTTAAATTTGCTCTCTCATACATTACCTCCAATCTGGATTCAATGAGTTACAGCCTTGGAATATTCTTTGATTGATAATTTTCACATATTCCAAAACAATGTCAGATAATCAATGCATGGGAGTTAGAGATGTGGTGTGAAATCTTGAGTGCATTGTGTCCTGGGATGGTCTGCTAGCGATGGTCTGCTTGCGTGAATGCCCCTGCAACGAACAGTGCGGCTCCAATTATAGTCAATTTGACGTCACTGACAATCTAGCTCTTTCCATCTAAATATTATATTCTTTATATTAATATGATATTTAATATACCTCTAGAGGGCAGTGTTGCTCTTCAGATTATTTCCACATTTTAATTTTAATATCTCTTATTGTCATGTTTCACATGACTTGTGATATGCCTTTAAGAATTGCACATGTCTTATCTTCCCCCTGGGTTTCTCCCCTCCCTTCCTCATGGTGTAGGGATTTCCTGTTCAGATAGCTCCACCCTTGTTCCCTTCCCAGTAATCCTTTGCAAGCCTTATGGACTCAGATTCATTATGATTTTTTGACCTATCGGATGTATATTGTTGTGGATTTTCTACAGTTTTGGAATAAAACTTCAACAGATCTTCAAGGTGTCATCTGGATTGAGTCACTGTCTGGAATTCATCTAGACTGGGAATTATCGCCATCTCATCACAACAGTAAGTTAAGAGATCACATTCTCAGTGCTTTGGTGGAGAAACAGAACAGTCAAAAAATCATATATATCAGTCAGAAGATCTTAGAAAGATCAGCCAAAAGATCAAGAAAGATCAGTCAGACATCCTCCATAGGATCCTTGCTAGCTCTGGATACACAGGGAGACGCTGTAGGGACAGTGGAAATAGAAGCTTCACACAGTGCAGCCATTACCACAAGCCTGTATGTGCCTGCAAGCAAGTCCAGCATAGCATTCAACAAAGGATATTAGTGCTGTGAAAGTTCAATACACCTGTGCCTTACAAACAGTTTATCCAGTGCATCTGTACACTACAACCAGTTTATTTCTCTGTACGCATTGCATGTGATTTGACTGTGAAAAGAAAGTAAAAACAATCTTTTTTCACCCAGTGCCTAGAAATCCTAGCTGAGCTGAGCAAAATTCATACATTTCTCTGCTGCTATAGAACTATATCATTAACCCTCTCCTTGTCAGCAAATCAACATGCAATCTGACACACTACCAGACTCAGAAATCCTTTCAGATCAGGAATTAAACCCTGAACCAAACAAAAGAGAAAAAAGATTAACAAAACCAACCTGGAAAGTACAAGAAAATCTTGACGCTCACGCAGAAGAGTTGGTGTCTCAAACGAATGATCTATGGTGTACTAATGTCACATGCATGTCAGCTCTCTCTCAACCATGTCATGATGCATTACAACTAGAGAGCACTATTAAGCAATTAGATGTCGCTTATCAGAATTATCAAAGACTGTGTTAAATATATTCATCTCTTAAAGCGGTACAACACTAAAGTGTCACTGGAAGAACTAAAGAGATTCAATGAGCTCAATCTAGAAAGAGACAATTTAGTGCTGCAAACAAAGACAAAGGCAGAAGTAAGAATTGCACAGCTCCATGAATCCAGATCCCACCGCTCTGCATCCTCCAGACACTCCTCAAGGTCTTCCAAATCCCTACAATCAAGGTCTTCCACACTCAGTCAACAACTCATAAAGGCCCGTGCTGATGCTGAAGCTTCTAAAATTCAGGCAGCCTTCGCCAAAAAGAAAGCAGAAATGGGAGCTGAAGCCGCACGCATGGAGGCTGAAGCCGCATGCCAGAAGGCAGAAATGGAGGCTGAAGCCGCACGCCAGAAGGCAGAAATGGGAGCTGAAGCCGCACGCATGGAGGCTGAAGCCGCACGCCAGAAGGCAGAAATGGAAGCTGAAGCCGCACGCAAGGAAGCTGAAGCCACACGCCACAAAGTGGAAATGGAACTTTTGGAAAAACAATGTGAACATGCCACGGCCATGGCAAGATTAAAAGTTTTAGAACAGGCTGCTAGTGAAAGTGAAAGAGACAACAGTAGCAGCAGACACTCAGCTGTGTCTTATGCCTCAGATTCTTCACATTCCTCTCCAGAACGTCAGCTCCCTGTCACAGCAACCAAAGCACTCAACCAAGGTCTCTTCTCCGCACCTACTGTACTCCAAGACAATTTGCCTTCATATCTTCCAGTACACCAGACTGCAGCATCTCACCAAGCAGTGGACAATAGCATGCACATAATAAACTATCCACCTTACTTTGACATCAGCCAAGTACCTACTAGCAAGCACAATGCTCCACAGCTACAAACCAACATGCCAATGAACTTTAAACCAGTTCCAGTGTTGAATGCTTCAGCACCAACATATGTTCCCAAGTCACCTGCAGTCATGCACCCAAAGTCTGGAAACACGGACATGTCGCAGTTTGCTAAATACATGCTTCGCAGAGAGCTCACAAAGACAGGCCTCACCAAGTTTGATGACAAGCCTGAAAATTACAGAGGATGGAAATCCACCTTTAAAGCCACAATGAGTGACCTAGACATCACTGCTACAGAAGAATTAGATCTGCTCATCAGATGGCTAGGTCCCCAGTCTACTGAACGCATCAAGAGGCTCAAAGCGGTTCATATTGACAACCCTGCTGCAGGCCTTAATGCTGCTTGGGACAGACTTGAACGTACCTTTGGCTGTCCAGAAGCCATTGAAGATGCCTTATTCAAAAGATTGCACAGTTTCCCAAGGATTTCCGCTAGAGAGAATTTAAAGTTTCAAGAACTCAGCGATGTTTTATTGGAGCTTCAACTCGCTAAAGCTGACATCCGCTTACCTGGTCTCAGTTACCTTGACACCCCTCGTGGCATCAACCCTATTGTTCTCAAGCTACCGTATGGCCTTCAAGAAAAATGGGCATCGCTTGGATCAAAGTACAAGGAAAGACATCAAATTGCCTTTCCTACTTTTTCCTACTTCTGTGAGTTCATCAAAAGAATTGCAGACACAAAGAATGACCCAAGTTTCTCCTATGGTGAAGGTAACCCTCTCAGTTCACCCCCTCCAAGACCTACAAACACACGTATGACACACAGAGACCAACGAGGACCAGTGTCCGTGAAAAGGACCACTGTTCTACCTGCACCTGCTACAGTTCTTGAAAAGACTGAACAAAACAAGAACATCGAGAACCCAAATCGCCAATGTCCCATACATAACAAACCGCATCCACTTAAGAAATGTATTGGCTTCAGAAAGAAAACCCTACAAGAACGTAAAGAACTTTTAAAGAAATTTGGGGTCTGCTACAAATGCTGCGCCTCCAGAGAACACTTTGCAAAGGACTGTAAAGCTATCATTAAATGCATAGAGTGTGACAGCGATGACCATGTACAAGCTCTTCATCCATATCCGCACAACTTTACTAAGCCCACAAACAATCCTCCTGAGGCAAAGCAAGGCGGGGAGCGCACAGATCAAGCAGTACCTTCCACCTCAGTGTTCTCTTCATGTACGGAAGTCTGTGGAGAAGGACTCTGTGACAAATCCTGCGTAAAGATATGTTTGGTTCGTGTAAACCCAAGAGGTCAACCTGAAAAGGCCATAAGACTGTATACCATTCTGGATGATCAGAGTAACAGATCTCTTGCAACAACACAATTTTTTGAACTTTTGAACATAAAAGAAAATGCTCTACCATATACCCTAACTACTTGCACCGGCACTACAGAAGTCTTAGGTAGGAGAGCCAGCGGTCTTGTGGTTGCTCCTCTGAGCGACAATGTGGAAATACCTTTGCCCACTATCACTGAGTGCAACCAGATTCCAAGCAACAAAGAGGAGATCCCTACTCCGGAAGCTGCCTTGCACCATTCTCACTTGAAGGACATAGCCTACCAAATACCAGCCCTCGACGGAAGTGCTGAGATCCTACTGTTGCTCGGCCGAGACATCTTAAGGGTGCACAAAGTTCGTCAACAAATCAACGGTCCACATGATGCTCCATATGCTCAGTGTCTGGATCTAGGCTGGGTCATCATAGGCAATGTTTGTCGAGACAAAGGCAGAAAACCTTACTCTGTGTCCTCCTTTAAAAAACACGTCCTGCCAAATGGTCGGACTTCTTGTTCTGCACGACGACCACACCAATATCACGTGAAGGAAAGACTGCTTCATAAGAGCGCACAACGACACATCATACAGGACGAAGAGAAAGCTCTTAATTTCTGGGATGACAACATCGGCAACACAGTGTTTGAGGTAACATCTAAAGACAACGAGTTGGCAGCTACCATGGAAGACAAAGAATTCCTGAAAACCATGAGTAAAGAGTTCCACCAAGATGATTCCAACAGCTGGGTAGCACCTCTACCATTCCGTACTCCAATAAAGAGACTACCAAACAACAGAGAACATGCAGAAGCACGGTTTACTTCTTTACAACGCAGTTTGAATCGGAAACCTGAGATGAAAAGACACTTTGTGGACTTTATGCAGAAAGTGCTTGAGAGAGATCATGCTGAGCCTGCACCTCCGCTTAAGGAAGGAGAAGAATGCTGGTATCTTCCATGCTTTGGTGTCTATCATCCTCGCAAGCCTGATCAGATTAGGGTGGTCTTCGACTCAAGTGCTCGACATGAAGGGGTCTCCCTCAATTAGGCCCTCTCACTGGGCCTAATCTGAACAACAACCTCATAGGAGTTTTACTTCGCTTCAGACAAGAACCAATTGCTATTATGGCTGACATTCAGCAGATGTTCCACTGTTTCATCGTCCGTGAAGACAACAGAAACTTCCTCAGATTCCGATGGTATCGCAATAATGATGTCAATGATGAAGTCATAGACTACCGGATGAAGGTACATGTTTTCGGTAATAGTCCTTCTCCCGCAGTAGCAATTTATGGACTGAGGAAAACAGCTCAAGAAGGAGAGAAAGAATTTGGGTTTGATGCACGACAGTTCGTCGAAAAGAACTTCTATGTAGACGACGGACTCAAATCTCTGCCTACAGAAGAAGAAGCTATTGACCTTCTCACTAGAACTCAGAACATGCTTGCCACTGCAAACCTCAGACTTCACAAAATCATTTCGAACAGCGACAAGGCCATGAGAGCCTTTCCCTCTGATGACTACGCTGTCAGTGTGAAGAAATTCCAACTAGGAACGGACCTTTCCATTACACAGCGCAGTCTTGGATTGCTTTGGAACGTTAAGCAAGACACGTTCACATTTCAAGCATCAACCTGTGATAAACCCTTCACAAAGCGAGGAGTTCTGTCTACAGTGAACAGTATTTATGATCCATTGGGTTTCATAGCACCTCTCACCATTCAGGGTAAAATACTGCGGAGACAGCTTACTTCTGAAAGCTCAGACTGGGATACCCCCTTACCCAAGGAGAAACAACAAAGGTGGGAATCCTGGAAACAATCTCTACAAGCGTTAGAACAACTCCAGATACCACGTGCTTACACCCCTTCATCGTTAAAGAATGCCACCAGAAGAGAGATCCATGTCTTCTCCGATGCATCCAACGAAGCCATAGCTGCAGTGGCTTATCTTCGGGTCACAGATCCCAGCGGTGGAGCAAGTCTAGGATTTATCATGGGCAAGTCCAAACTCACACCAAAACCTGTACATACGATTCCAAGGCTTGAACTTTGCGCAGCTGTGTTAGGTGTGGAAATTGCTGAGCTTATAGAACTTGAAACAGACACTGAAATAGTAAAATAGTGCTAGGATACATAATCAGACAAGACAGTTCCACGTGTATGTAGGCAACAGAGTGGAACGTATAAGAAAGTTCTCTGCACCTGAACAATGGCACTATGTGTCCACTAACTTCAACCCTGCTGATCGAGGTACGCGTGCAGTACCCGCTACTGCATTTCTGGACACATTATGGCTATCTCCACCAATACTCTTGAATGAAGACCTCATCTCAAATTCTACAAATTCTACATTTGAACTGGTTGATCCAGAATTGGATAAAGAAATTAGAGCTGTTACCGTTACGCTCAACACCTCTGTGAAAGAAAGGGTAAGGCTGAGTCCTCACCGTTTTGAACGCTTTTCCAAGTGGTCTTCTGTTGTACGAGCCATTGCACGTCTTATTCACATTGCTCAATTTACAAAGAGCTCTGACACGGACAAAGAATGTCACAACTGGCACATCTGTAAAGGCCCCCCCACAATTCAGGAGGTCTCTCAAGCAGAAAGGCTCATCATCCAATGTGTCCAACATGAAGTCTACTCACAAGAGATTGCTGTCATAGCAAAAGGACTTAACCTATCCAAGGATAGCTCTTTGTACAAATTGAATCCAGTAATTGATCAAAACAAGCTACTTCGAGTCGGTGGTCGCATTGAAAGGTCCAAATCTTTCAGCGAAGAGAAAAATCCCCTCATTATTCCAGGACGTCATCACATCACTGCTCTGTTAGTTAGGCATTACCATGAGCAAGTTCAGCACCAAGGTTGTCACTTTACAGAGGGAGCAGTAAGATCTGCAGGTTTCTGGATCGTCGGGATGAAAAGGTGTATATCGTCCATACTCCACAAATGTGTCAAGTGTCAAAAACTAAGAGGAAAGCACCTACAACAACAGATGGCAGAACTACCAGCTGATAGATTAAGTACTGATCCACCGTTTACGAATGTTGGTATGGACATATTTGGCCCCGGACTGTTGTTACACGCAAAACTCGTGGCGGCGCTGCCAACAATAAACGATGGGCTGCACTGTTCACTTGCTTGAGTATTCGCGCAGTACACATAGAAGTGATTGAATCAATGGATTCTTCCTGTTTCATCAATGCCTTCAGAAGATTTGTTTCTGTACGTGGACCTGTCAAGTTACTTAGATCTGACTGTGGAACTAATTTTACAGGAGCAGAAAAAATACTGAACTTCTTGAATGACAATAAGTGTAAATGGGAATTCAACCCACCTTACTCCTCTCACATGGGAGGCTCTTGGGAACGCATGATTGGAGTTGCAAGGAAAATCCTGGACTCTATGCTACTAGACCAGAGAACTTTCCAACTTACCCATGAAATCTTAGTCACCCTTCTTGCAGAGGTGTCTGCTATAATTAATGCAAGGCCACTGGTCCCTGTGTCTTCAGATCCAGAGTCTCCAGTATTGATCACTCCAGCCACTCTTCTTACCCAAAAAATTGGGATAGCCACCATACCCACAGAACACTTATCTCAGATCAAAAGGTCAATCTGACTTACAAAGACCCTCTATTTTCAATGTAGACTCGGAGTCTCTCCTGTCCAAAATTAGATTTATATTTCCACTCCTCTCAAAATTTTTACTGAGTCTCTTATCAACTGAATTCCTTTCTAGTTAAAATCAACAGAATCTATTCTTCAATAATTATACTATTTACCAGTTCTACTCTACGATATTTATTGGAGCATCTACTTTCTACTGTAAATATAATAAAATATACATAGATTATAAAAATATATTTCGTGATTCACAAAATCTCGTGGTCTGACCATGCTGCAGTTGAGATAGCACTATTGGGTTGGGGGGTATCAGGCTCGGCTAGTGTGTGGCGTTTTAATGCTTCCTTGACCCGGGTTTGAAAGATGCCATGAACCTCGACCTGACGGACTTCTTCGAACGCAACTTCACCCCAGGCATGGCTGCTACCACAGTGTGGGAGGCACACAAGGCGTTCATGCGCGGCAAACTTATCGCTATAGCGTCCCGCCGCAAGTGAGAAAGGGCGGCCGAGATCTTATCACTAACAACTAAGGTGGGCGACTTAGAGCGTGAGCATAAAAGGACTGGGGATGCCACTCTGTTGAGGGAGTTGCTGGAGGCCAGGGGGAGTCTCAACATGTTGTTGTCCCGTCAGGTTCAGGCGGCTCTTCAGTGGACGGGTCGGAAGTTCTTTGAGAAGAGCAACAAGCCTGACACCCTTCTTGCCCGCCGGCTGAAGCAGCAGACCCGGGAGTGTACAGTGCGCGCAGTACGCCTTGGCTCTGGCGAGATGACCTCTGACCCCCGGGACATTTCAAGGGCCTTCTGCTCTTACTATGCGTCCCTCTATAACGGCACTACTGCGACGCCAGGTCCAGCAGGGGAGAAACCTGTCCGGGAATTTCTCAGTCGCACCACTTTGCCTTCCTTCAGCCACCCGCAGCGTGTGGACATGGCAGCCCCATCTCAACGGAGGAAGTTGCAGAGGTGATTAAACATTTGCACTCTTCTAAATCCCCAGGCCCGGACGGTTTCTCGGTTCCCTACTATAAGGGATTGAGTCCGGTACTGCTCCAGCTCCAGACTGTTTAACACCTACATGAAGGGAAAGGAGGTCCCGTCTTCCGACATGCTCCTGGCCCGTATTGTGGTCATCCCCAAGCCAGGCAAGGACCCAGCGGTGTGCCCCAGTTATAGGCCCATCTCCCTGATAAACGTGGACATGAAGATCTACGCCAAAATTCGGGCTAACAGAATTGGTCGTTATATCGCCGAGGTTATCCATCCTGACCAGGTGGGCTTTATCCCCGGTAGAGAGGCCCCAGATAATATCAGAAGGGCCCTTAATCTGATCCAGGTCGCTAAAACCTTGGGTGGACGTACTTTTCTCCTCTCTCTAGATGCCGAATAGGCCTTTGACCGGGTTGACTGGACTTATTTATGGGCGACATTGACCTCCTTTGGAATACGGGGAGATCTTTTGACGGCAATACAGGCTTTACATGCGGGCCCCAGGGCGCAAGTCGACACAGGAGGGTTCCTCTCGGTCCCCTTCTTTATTTTGAACGGGACCCGACAGGGTTTCCCCCTGTCGCCACTCCTATTCGCCCTATCTATAGAACCCCTGGCGGCATATACAGTTGTGTTCAAAATTATTCAACCCCCAATGCTGTAAAGGGTTTTAGGGAGTTTAGTGTACATTTGTAATTGTATTCAGAATTAAATCCTACAAGGACTTTTTAAAGAACCATATGCAACTAAAATGACATCAATTGGTTTTGTAATACAGTAGTAAATGTTTCTTTTGTGAATTCTTCATTGACACAATTATTCAACCCCTTAAAAACTACCACTCTGAAGAACAGAGGTTCATTCAAGTGTTTTCAATCAAGTATTGAAAACACCTGTGGATGTCACGGAGCAGCAACAAAGCATAATAAGCACCAATTAGGCAGCTTTAAAATGACTGATACTCAGCTCCTTCTAGACATTTACTGGTGTGGTTACAAACATGGTGAAGTCAAGAGAATGGTCCAGGAAGACAAGAGAAGAGGTGATTACTCTTCACAGGAAGGGCGATGGCTATAAGAAGATTGCAAAGATGTTAAACATACCAAGAGAGACCATAGGAAGCATCATTCGCAAATTCAAGGCAAAGGGCACTGTTGAAACGCTACCTGGTCGTGGCAGAAAGAAGATGCTGACTTTGACTGCTGTGCGCTACCTGAAGCGTAGAGTGGAGAAAAGTCCCCGTGTGACTGCTGAGGAACTGAGAAAAGATTTGTCAGATGTGGGTACTGAAGTTTCAGCTCAGACAATACGGCGCACACTGCGTAATGAAGGCCTCCATGCCAGAACTCCCAGGCACCCCCTTGCTGTCTCCAAAGAATAAGAAGAGTCGACTGCAGTATGCCAAAAGTCATGTGGACAAACCACAGAAGTTTTGGGATAGTGTTCTGTGGACTGATGAAACAAAATTAGAACTGTTTGGGCCCATGGATCAACGCTATGTTTTGAGGAGGAAGAACAAGGCCTATGAAGAAAAGAACACCTTGCCTACTGTGAAGCATGGCGGGGGGTCAATCATGCTTTGGGGCTGTTTTGCTTCTGCAAGTACAGGGAAGCTTCAGCGTGTGCAATGTAGCATGAATTCTCTTCAGTACCAGGAGATATTGGATGACAATGTGATGCAGTCCGTCACAAACCTGAGGCTTGGGAGACATTGGACCTTTCAACAGGACAATGATCCCAAGCATACCTCTAAGTCCACTAGAGCATGGTTGCAGATTAAAGGCTGGAACATTTTGGAGTGGCCATCGCAGTCACCTGACTTAAATCCGATTGAGAACCTCTGGTGGGACTTAAAGAAAGCAGTTGCAGTGCGCAAGCCTAAGAATGTGACTGAACTGGAGGCTTTTGCCCATGACGAATGGGCGAAGATACCCGTAGATCGCTGCAAGACACTTGTGTCAAGCTATGCTTCACGTTTAAAAGCTGTTAGTACAACATCCTTTTAGTTATAAGTACTAAGATTGAATGTCACTTGGGGGTTGAATAAAACTGATAGTGATGTGAGCACAGAAAAGACATTTGTGGTTATTTCATTATAAATGTTATGTTATATTTGTCTGACCTACACGTGCCTCTTTGATTTAATTGTAAGCAAGATGACTGAATGATCAAAATCAATGTCAAACTGGCCAAAACACTCAATTTCAGTGGGGGTTGAATAATTTTGAACACAACTGTATTAGGGACCACCCTGATGTCCGGGGGGTGGAAGTAAGGGGAAAACCATACAAGCTGTCTCTTTTTGCTGATGATGTTCTCCTGTCCCTGACCTCGCCCATCACCACCCTCCCCAATCTGATGAGGACCCTGAGGGACTACGGTAGGGTCTTGGGCTATAAACTTAATGCAGACAAGAGCGAGGTGCTTGACCTTAACCTAACGGAGGGGGAGAGGGCAGTGATTAGAGATAGGTTCCCTTTTCGATGGTGCCGCTCATCTATGGGCTCCCTGGGGACCCAGCTGACCCCCACTTGGGATCAGCTGTACACAGCTAATTACGGGGTATTGCTTCCCACCCTCCACACATTGCTGTCAACATGGTCCCATTTGAACCTTTCGCTCTTTGGTCGGATATATGCGGTCAAGATGACCCTGCTCCCGAAGCTGCTGTACCTTTTCAGAACACTGACAATTCCTATTCGCAGGGCTGACTTGACTTTTCTTCAGTCGGCCATCCACTCTTTTATTTGGGGAGGTCGTCGAGGCCGGTTACCTAAAAACCTTATGTTTCAATCCAGACGACGGGGAGGCATGGGAGTCCCACACCTCTACACCTACTACAAAGCGGCCCAATTTGCGATGCTCTCTATGATTAACCTAAGAAGCGGGGCCCCGCTCTGGACTACCCTAGAACAAGATATGGGGGGACCTCAGCTATTGCGCACGCTTCAATGGGCCCCTAAAGCCACTCCCCGGACATTCCACCATAGCCCCACGCTGCAGCATTCACTGCGCTTATGGAACCTCTATAGAGATGGTCTGTCCCCCCCGGGTTCGGGCCTCCAATCCTTATTCTACAACCCGAGGTTCCCGGAGGGTAACCCACCTAGGGCGTTCAGTTGGTGGCTCAGATCTGACATCACAGAACTGCGCGATCTGACTTTGCAGGGCCGCCCGGTCACCCTCGGTTATCTAAGGGAGTCGAAAGCGCTACCCCCCTCGGAGACATTCAGAGCCCTCCAACTGCTACATTTTGTCAGGGGAACCCTGAGAGAGACGCCGGACCGCAGATTGACCCTTTACGAGACCTGCTGTCGTCGGAAGCATAGGGGGCGTGGCTTGATATCCTCGCTCTATTCCCTCATCCTTGATGCGACCTTTCCGCAGGAGGCGTCTTACGTTACAAGGTGGGAAGAGGATCTAGGGTGCTCTCTGGAGGGCGACGAGTGGGCAGACATTGACAGGACCTCGCGGGTCACAATCTGTACCGCGGTTCGCGAGAACTGTTACAAGGTCAGGGCAAGGTGGTATATCCACCCGCGGCGCCTCGCAAAGATGTACCCGGGGATGCCGTCGACTTGCTTCAGGGGATGTGGTGAAGAGGGGACGTATATGCATGCATGGTGGGAATGTGGCATGGTCAGGACTATCTGTACGGAGGTGTTTGGTGACTTGAGCACTAGGGACACATTTATGTCCGGATCCCTGGACAGCACTCCTTAACCGCCCGCACTCTGAGGCACGCCTTGCACGCGGCTAACATTCTCTGGTCTCTAGGGTGTGCGCTGCGGTACGCATCTGCTTGGCTAAGACCTGGAAGGGCCCCCTCCCCCGCGCCAGCTGATGGAACGCCTGACGGCAGTGGTTCTAGACAGAATGGCCCACTTTGAGGCGGTCTGGTCGCCATGGCTGACGGCGTTTGCTTCCCCGGCCTCTGCTCGCATTGCTTTCTCAGGTTAAACGAAGGTCCGGCGAGGGGGGCCCGCAGCTTTACCCCCTCTCCCTTCCCCTGCCTTTCTCTTCTCCTCCTCCTCTTCTTTTCCCCTTAACCCCTTAAGGACGGGAGTAATTTTACAACTTCGGTGCTGTTTCGGAAGTAGAAGTTTGCTGAGCTCATTTTGACCATTTTTAAGTCACGTATTCTTATACCACCCAGACAAATTATATATCGTTCTTTCCGTCAGACTCGGCAGATTAATAATATATCATTATTATATGTATATGTCATGCCCTGCCAAAATGCTATAACAAAAAATGTAAAAAAATTTGAATTCAATAAAATTTCAATCTTCCACAGTGTGTAAAGTGTTTTTTTTTTTAAATTTTATTATCCGAGGCTCTGCGGTCATATTCTATTGGGTAGATTTGTTAAAAAAATTAGAACGGGGAACCCATTTTTTTTTTTGGGAGAAATTGCGTGATTTTAGCTAAACCCCCCAAAAAAAAAAAAAATCATTAGTGAAGCATCATTGTTCACATTATAATTGAAATGTGAACAATAGTGCTGCATTAAAAAAAACAATTTTTTTTTTATTATTATTATATTTATTATTTTTTTATTATTTAATTTATTATTTTTTTATTATTTTTATTTTTACTTTTTTTACACTTTTATTTTACTTTTACCATGGTCATGTTTGATATCATTGGAAAGGTCATGCTCTGGCCTTTCCAGCAATATCAGCCATGACCCCCTAGTTGCCACTGATCAGGAGATAAAGGGGTTCAAAGAACCCCCTATCTCCTCTAAGGGATTTCCATAGGAAATCCCTTTGCAGCTAGGGGGTTCCCGGTTAACTGACATCATCGCGCATGGCGCGATGAGTCAGTTGACCGGGGGGTTAACCCAGAGGTGGGGGCTGCCATCCAAGATGGCGGCCCCCACCGGAAATAGGCCGCGATCGGGCACAAATTAGTGCCCGGTCGCGACCTGGCAACTAAGGGGTTAACCCCCCATACATCGCTGGAAAGGTCAGGCTGTGACCCTTCCAGCGATGCTGGCCACAGCCGCCGGGGACCAGGCGATCGGGAGATAGAGGGATCCGAAGGATCCCTCCCCTCCAGGCGCTTCCCCTGCTCCGGCAGGGGGGGGGGGGGCCTGAAACGGACGTCATCGCGCCACCGGCGCGATGACTTCACAGTGCCGGAGGAGGGATCACACTGATCTGACTCCGCGGGAGTCAGAGCAGCGTGGGAGCGACCGGAGGAGGTAAGTATTAAGGCAGGGGGGCTGTAAACGCTGAGGACGTACACTTACGTCCTGCGGCATCAAAGCCCGCCTAATGCAGGACGTAAATGTAAGTCCTGCGGCGTTAAGGGGTTAAAGAACCATATGCAACTAAAATGACATCAATTGGTTTTGTAATACAGTAGTAAATGTTTCTTTTGTGAATTCTTCATTGACACAATTATTCAACCCCTTAAAGACTACCACTCTGAAGAACAGAGGTTCATTCAAGTGTTTTCAATCAGGTATTGAAAAAACCTATGGATGTCACGGAGCAGCAATAAAGCATAATAAGCACCAATTAGGCAGCTTTAAAATGACTGTGATACTCAGCTCCTTCTAGACATTTACTGGTGTGGTTACAAACATGGTGAAGTCAAGAGAATGGTCCAGGAAGACAAGAGAAGAGGGGATTACTCTTCACAGGAAGGGCAATGGCTATAAGAAGATTGCAAAGAAGTTAAACATACCAAGAGAGACCATAGGAAGCATCATTCGCAAATTCAAGGCAAAGGGCACTGTTGAAACGCTACCTGGTCGTGGCAGAAAGAAGATGCTGACTTCGACTGCTGTGCGCTACCTGAAGCGTAGAGTGGAGAAAAGTCCCCGTGTGACTGCTGAGGAACTGAGAAAAGATTTGTCAGATGTGGGTACTGAAGTTTCAGCTCAGACAATACGGCGCACACTGCGTAATGAAGGCCTCCATGCCAGAACTCCCAGGCGCACCCCCTTGCTGTCTCCAAAGAATAAGAAGAGTCGACTGCAGTATGCCAAGTCATGTGGACAAACCACAGAAGTTTTGGGATAGTGTTCTGTGGACTGATGAAACAAAATTAGAACTGTTTGGGCCCATGGATCAACGCTATGTTTGGAGGAGGAAGAACAAGGCCTATGAAGAAAAGAACACCTTGCCTACTGTGAAGCATGGCGGGGGGGGTCAATCATGCTTTGGGGCTGTTTTGCTTCTGCAGGTACAGGGAAGCTTCAGCGTGTGCAAGGTACCATGAATTCTCTTCAGTACCAGGAGATATTGGATGACAATGTGATGCAGTCCGTCACAAACCTGAGGCTTGGGAGACGTTGGACCTTTCAACAGGACAATGATCCCAAGCATACCTCTAAGTCCACTAGAGCATGGTTGCAGATTAAAGGCTGGAACATTTTGGAGTGGCCATCGCAGTCACCTGACTTAAATCCGATTGAGAACCTCTGGTGGGACTTAAAGAAAGCAGTTGCAGTGCGCAAGCCTAAGAATGTGACTGAACTGGAGGCTTTTGTCCATGACGAATGGACGAAGATACCCGTAGATCGCTGCAAGACGCTTGTGTCAAGCTATGCTTCACGTTTAAAAGCTATTATAACTGTAAAAGGATGTTGTACTAAGTACTAAGATTGAATGTCACTTGGGGGTTTAATAAAACTGATAATGATGTGAGCACAGAAAAGACATTTGTGGTTATTTCATTATAAATGTTATGTTATATTTGTCTGACCTACACGTGCCTCTTTGATTTAATTGTAAGCATGATGACTGAATGATCAAAATCAATGTCAAACTGGCCAAAACACTCAATTTCAGTGGGGGTTGAATAATTTTGAACACAACTGTAATTCTCAGGCAGAAAAGGCAAAGCCTCATGCACATGAGTATTTCCAATCACATCACTCTAGTCAGCCACAGCCTATTCAGCATGGTAGAAAATTTTATGTAAAACGTGATTCAACGAAAGTGGTCAAATTTCTCAAAGAGTCAGTGGGTATATTTAAAAAGGAAAATTCCCCGGCTATTGTCAGTCATTTGGAAACGTTTGAGGAAGCTTTCTGTTTTAGGTATTAAATCAGACGCTGAGAAAATTGAGTTTATACCATGGGTCTTTGACAGCAAAAAACGGTATTTCTTTCAGTCTTTGAAAGAGTCTGGCATAGATACCTGGAGCAAAGTTGTGGCTGAGGTTAAATGTGGATTTGGACCTCACCGCACAAGCCTAGCTGCGAAAAGGGCTATTTTAACTCTAAAATGCAGACCAAATCAAAGTCCCCGTGAATTCCTTTCAGTCTTTAAAAATGCATACAGCTTGGCTGAAAGAAACCCAGACTTTGAAAATCCTGAATTTATCCAACTATTTTATGATGCATTGCCAAATAAAATAAGGGTTATATTGGCGAGGGATTATGATCCTAAAAATGTGTTGGATTGGATTTTGAAAGAAAGCACGACTCTTTACTGTATTTGAATATAGTGAAGAAACTCCGTGTCATGCCTTACCCCCGCAGCGTGGCAGAGGTGTCATTGTGACCGTCGGCGTCTTCCGTATTAGGGGACGTCGGGCATTGAGAGCTCCCTTGCCACAGGTTGCGGTGACCTTTTGGTCCAGCATTGGGATCCCCCGCTGCCCCTCTCTCCCTTCCATCGGCCTCCCCGCGTGGTTGTTGTCGCTCGAGGGCGGCGTGGGGCACGGTCCTCCTCTGGGTCCCGCGATGGGCTCTCAAGTCTCGGTGGGATCTGGGGGCAGGCATCTCCCGACTCACCTTCTGGGCGTGGCTCCTGCGGGTTCCGGATGGATAAAAATAGGGGGTACAGTGGAGGTGCTAAATTCAGGATAGGATAATAACTCGAGGTATAGATGCAGCCTACTGGGAAGGGACACAAAACACCGACAGAAATGTGTTAGAAAGAGATATGGAAATAGGGATGGTTCCAGTGGTGCAGAGAAGGTTCTAAAAGGTAATGGTAGCTGCTATACGTCAATGAAGTATAGAAAAAGTGCTTACACAGGTTGGATGACAAATAATACAGAAAATAATTCTATGTGAAATAGAGAGGTCCTAAATGAGCAGTAGTTCCCCAATGTGGGATATGAGCACAGTCAATAAAAGACCAGTTATAAAGTGCTACCGTGGGTTGAAGCTAATAGTGTGCAAAAGTGCAAACGAAGTGCATATGTTGCAAATAACAGCTAAGATCTGGTGTTGACACCAATGGCGTGCCAAGGAAAGTGCCTATTGAATTAGACCAATTAAAATCAGTTCAAAGAACACACATCATAAAAAGAAGTTCGTATAAACACACATCTTGTGCAAAAATAAAGTGCATACAGGATGTTGTTATTGACAGTAGTGAATCAATAAAGTGCAACAGTGTCTATAAAAGGGTAATATATATAAAATATGGAAGGAAACAGTCTTACGGAATATAAAAAACCGCAGCTGCAAAAAAAGGGGGGGTGCACGCCTAAAAAGTGGGCTAGTTCGTGAATTCAAAGTCTATGTATGCCTCTCACTCTTAGTATCCAGGCATATGTGGGAGTCACAGCAATGTGATCAGGCCATTTGTTAACCCTTTATCCCCAGTAGCTCCACCCCCTTTTGTCCTTTGTGTCCTGAGCCCTGTGAGACTGCAGATCCGCCTGGTGAATCCAGAGAGGAGATCCAGCCTGAGGGTCCTGGGAGTGAGCGGCCTTGAGAACCGCTTGCAGACCAAAGAGGTGAAGGTACCCACCGAACAAAGAGTACCACACGCTTACAAGTTGAGCCTGAAATCCAAGGCTCCACCATCAGTGAGTTTGTTTAATCTCTACCTACCTCACATTTTGTCTACAAGCTACGCTATGAAGATTTCTCTCTATTTCTATACCGGAGACGATCAACCCTAAGATCGGCAGAAACCACCCCTGAGAAAATCTTAAAGAAGGGCAGAGGCCACCCGCAATTAGGCCCAAGGCACTCCACACCAGAGCCTGTCTACAAGGCTCTCTAAATTGTAAGTGTTCCATTGTCTACGGACACTTGACTTCATCCTAGACCATATTGCACTATTTTCCTTTTTTCCTCTCTCCCCTTCTCGCTCCCATTTAATGGGAATTGAGAGTCTATATAGGATTTCAGTGAGGACATCGCACCAGGATTCAGATGTACATCTCCGAACTGTCCATATGGAAACCTAATCAGACTACCCCATCTCCAATATAGAACATATGGCCGGTTGGACTTTTATTTGAAATTTTATATTCACCAGATACCTTGGCCAATAGGACTTGACCCCAACTGTCCATTTAAGGACCACCAATTGCACATATATGCATTTGCACTTTATGTGATTTTGACCGCATTTGCACTTCTATGTGGGTCTTTTTTGACTATACCATTTTCTTCGATTGTACATTTATATGCACTTTTACGCATTTGCACTTTATGTGACCTAGGTCGTATTTGCACTCTATGTGGGTCCCCTTTTACCCTTGCTGTTCATTTATTTGCACTAATTGCTCCATTGCACAGTGACACTAGTGCACTCAGACCATATACGGTAGCACCTTAGTGGTCGTTTTGACCGTGCACTTATTCTAGGTCAGCGACCACACGGTACTCTTTACCTTTAGGTTTATCCCATTGTTGTGCTCAAGAACTGTTTACCAATCACTCTCTAAAGAGACTGCGCCACTAGGACCCATTCCCTTTCCACTGTATCTATCCACACATTTCTGTCGAGGTTTTGTGCCCAAATCCCAGTTGGCTGCATAACACTAATACATTCACTTAACAACACTAGCGCCTCCACTGTACCCCCCTTTTTCATATGTGGGAGTCCGGATGAATATCTTCTCCTTGAAGTCCTATTGTGTTTCTGGTCCTCAAAGGGGGAAAAAAATAAAGAATGATAGTACAGTACTGTCTGGACTCACTGGCTACAATATGTACCAAAAAGAGGGGCACTTACACTTTCCAGAGCCTATATTGTCCAGGCTCTGGTTCGAAGTGCACTAGGCCAAATAAAGAGTGGCCTCTTCCCTTCTTTGGTTTCCTTGTCCACCTCAAATGCAGGGAATTTGGAGAGACAAAGCAATCATAGCGTAATTTAAAACAACAGCCAAGTAGGTATAAGGTAAAGATGGTCTCACCGATGTTGGTGCCTTATTAATCCAGGCTCAACTTAGTGGCATACGGTACTCCTTAATCGGTGGGCACCATCACCTCTTTATCAGCCTGCAATGGTCCCACGTGGATAGCAGGGGTTAATAATTGTTTCGAGCAAAAAAACTGGCTAAATGTCTGGTGTGCGATCCATGGAAGCAACTACAGACTGAGTAGGAAAGGATATTTTACAGGATGCTTAAAAATGGGGGGGGGGGGGAAGAGTCAAAAGGGTGGGTGGATACACGTTTCAGCAATAGATACGCCTTTATCAGTCCATAATCAGGAAAAAGGGGGTGGCATTTTTTTTTGCGCACAGCAAAATGTGTTATCGCACGAAAATTAACGCTGGTATTACAATCCTCGCACATTATTTCATCCGTCAAAAAAAAAAATTGTGTGCAAAAGCGACACGCAAAAATGCACGCAAAGTACGTTGCGCACAAATTCAGAACGCTTTAAAACTTTTTATTCAGAAAACGATTCGATTTGACATCAGCAATTTGGATCGATTCGATTTGCCAGACTGACAATATTTCGGACCATTGAAGTTGAAGATGACCTGCGGGGGATACTAAGGCTAAGGTCAGACGAAAGCAGTTTTAACGTGCGTTTAACCGCACGAAATCACGGCCGTGCTAGCAGCAAATGACGTCCAATGCCGGGCAGCATACGAAGAACGGCCGCACAAAAGTTCAGCCGGGCAACGCAAGTGGCAAATGAACGCATTTTTTCGAGAACGTCAAACCGCTAGTACTGATGTACAGAGTGCGCTGCGTCCGCATAGCGGCGTGTTTGCGTGATTGGGAGACGTCAGACGCTGCACACGTCCGGCCAACATAACGTCCAGACACAAAAAGGGTTTTATTGATGATCCGTACAAAATCACGGCCGAAAATGCGCATCGTATGACCGCTATCGCGTATTCCGTGAAAAGATACGTCCATTCGTTCGAACGTACTTTTTCACGGATAACGTGAAAAATGCGTTAGTCTGACCCTAGCCTAATACATTATTTACGTTTGTCATTTTAAGAACAGTTTAAATTTTTATGTATTTAAAAACGCATTTGTTCATTATTTTATTTACATTTATTAAAAATATAAAAAGATGTTAAATTTTATGTGTTTTTACACCCTTTCTGTCCTGTCACCAGCCTAATGATTTTGCCAGTACGACGGCTGCAGGCTCCTTTGCACCTGCTGAATGTGATCCAAGTGCTTAAGCGGCTGAGTGCCTTTGAGATATATATATATATAAGTGATTTTTCAGAAAGCAGGTTTAGATTGTGATAAATCAAGCTCTGATCTACTCACAGGGTACCACACGGCTTCATCATTTTGCCTCAGCAAGAAATATTTTTTCTCTTTTCCGTACAACAATAACGTGGTATTCTGCAGATAAGTGCTGTTACTTTGTATCGTTAGGATAATGGAAACAAGACAATAACGTCTATTCTGTCATCTGGCTACATTAGGATATTGGCCAGATAAAGTAGAATCTCTGTGTAAATAAATGTGCTATGAAGTATAGACAATGCTTTTAGAATAAAATAATCAGAATATTCCCTCCCACTAACATTCCTGCCCCCAGAGTTGTGGCTTCCCTTACTCAGGGTCCCGGAGGTGTCTTCTGTGTTAGAACTATATATTTATATGTGTAATACATATAGAAATAATCTATATATAAAAACTTGTTATTTATTGGCTGTTGGTACTTGCACATTTACTGGTTACCTCATTTCCCATGTATGTATTTGAAGAATATGAAAATATTAATATATAGAAAAATGGTTCTTGAAGCTATAAAGTGTGTTTTTGTTTTTTTACTCTTCATTCCATTGGAATAATATTGGTTTGTAGCATTTAACATAAACTAGTAATATTATATGTCTATACTGATTGAAATATTTAACAGATTTGTACGTTTTTTAAAATGAAAGTTGCTAGTATTGCTTGACCCGGTAGTGCAAGAATTTTTTTTTTTTTAATGTTGTGGCTGAATTGAGAGGGTTCGTCACTAATAAATGTACAAGGACAATATTGGATCAAAAAACAATAAAATAAACTAAAACACAAAATGATTTCATTTTTCCATTATGATAAGAAGCTTTATATGACAGTACGCAAGCTAAATTTCTGTGGGCGAGAGGAAGAATTCAAAGAACAATTGCCAGGTAAACCTTTAAAGGTTTTAAAGCGCATGGGTCAGTAGAGTCGACTTGGGGTCCCAATAGACATTATGCCGTTGCTTACCGACTCCTAGGATGCCCTGGTAAATATGGAGTTGTCTCATTAATCCAGCATTTGGTTGAACAATGTTCCTTCTCTCCTTCACATATTTAAAAGCTTCCTCCATTGTCCACTCATCGTCTCATAGCGTAAGCAATAACTGTGGAAGCTGAGCGAGATATGCCCATTTTACAATGAACAAGTACACTAGAATGTTGCTGCCTGCAGTGTTGTTTCGAAACAAATAGCATAACAGCATATTGTCCTTTAAGAGTCACTCACTATCACCACTAGGGGTCACTGTATAACCCAGCACAATTTATTGTCATTCATAGAATACTATAAGCCTAATAGATGGTAATAATCAGGGCAGTGATGAGGAATAAATAAAAAGCCAGCATATTTTAGGATACTCTGCAAGAAGCTGCTTTCACAATAACTAAAAGAAACAAATTAAAGAATTATATATAAAATAAATTAAAAAATAAATAACCCACCAATGCCAAGAATTAAATCATTGCCATAGCAACATTTAAATAAAAAAAAAAAAGAACACACAACCTCAATTTATTGTTTGGGTATGTGTAACTGTACTGTGCTGCGTATTTTTTTTTTTGAGCTGGTGTATTTGGCTTCATCCAGGACGTTCAAATTTGCCATTAACGAGCAGCCGCCATTCTGTGGAGCTCCGTACGGCGCTGCCTATAATCGGGTGAAAGCGACTGTTTTTATTGATTTAATTTTGGCGAGCTCTCCTCCAGCTGATATCCAACTGCTCTAGGCACAAGTTGACAAGTCTGGCGGCGGGGGAGGTGTGAGGGCACAGTGAGTTTAACAACCCTCTTTGGCCGGACCTTTGCTGAGGGGCGGCCATTTTGCGGCCTACGCTCGAGATCCGACTGCTTGTTCCCTTCGCTGAGGAGGCCTCTCAACCCCTGCCCCCATGGGGAAGAAGACCGTGAGGTCCGGGGAGGCTGTGGGACGGCGCATTCCGGACATTCGCACTTCGCTGGAGCAGGACGTGTGGAGGAGGTTCAGTGCCACAGCCGTGGTTCACTGGCTGAGTCTCCGACCAGGGCCACTCTGCCCTCACCGGTTGGGTCCCCAATGATCTTACCTGCGGTCCGGCCGATATCCATGGTGGATCTCCAAGGTGTCATGGAGGAGTTCCGGACTCTCTGGAGACAGGACTTACAGGAGGTACGTGCGGTGCTTGAGCCGTTGCAGTCTCAGCTCGCCGAGGTGCAGAACCGGGTCCAGCTCACGGAGACGATGCAGGCTGCTACTGCTTCCACTCTAGACGAACTCCAAACCCAGATCGCTCGTCTTAACTCTGCGGTCATATCGTTGGAGGATCGCCACCGCCGCAGAAATTTGAGAGTGAGAGGAATCCCTGAAGATGTGGGACCTGAGGGCCTCCTTACCTATATTTTGGAACTGTTTACTCACCTGCTCCCGACCGATGATGCCCCTTCGGACCCTCCAGTCCTGTCGGTGGTGCGACTTCGCAGGGCAGCTGCTGCCCCGGAGACTGCTCCCCGAGATGTCCTGGTGGTCACCCGCAGTGTGGCGGTCCACACCCGGGTCCTTGCAGCTGTGGGACCGTCATTCAGAGTAACGTACGCCTCCAGATGTCTCACCTTTTTTCGTGACCTTTCCTTTTTGGCATTAACTGCCCGACGGCGTTTTCGGGATATTACTGCTCTGCTGAGGGCCCGGGGTGTCCGCTATAGGTGGGGGGCCACTGGCTCTCTCCTGATGAATATAGGGGGTAAACTGCAGTCGGCGATGTCCCCTGAAGAAGCGGCGTCTCTGCTCCGCATGGTGGGGATCTTGCCGGTGTCTTTGACTCCTCCGGCGCCGCTGAGTGCCCCACTGACTCCCCCATGTGCCTTCCCTTGGTTCCCCCCTTTGCCCATATTTGTGCTCTGATTTACCCTAACTACGAACCAAGCGACGCCAGATGACCCCCTGCTACCTCCCAATTTAATACCCCCCTCGCTGCGACTCCAGCGGACATTCTGCTTATTATGCAGCCCCCCCTCCCCTCCTTTTTTTTTTTTTTGGTGGCTGTATGGCACTCCCTGCTGACTTTCTGGGCATCACGATGCCCATCCCTCATTCCCCCACCACCCCACATGCTGAGAATACCTGTTTATTGTTGCGTTCCCCCCCTTATCCTCCCCCCTTTTCTACTGGGACACTTCCGACATTTTCTGAGGACGCTTTGAGTTTTCGTTCCATCCTCTCTCCTTTCCCCTATATAAGCATTAGTTTGGTTGTTTTTCAGAGGACCCTTTTTTACTTTCCTACGGCAGTCGGTTCTACCTGCCAATTTTTGGGCTTAACGTTGTTCGTCCGATGAAGCACCGGGACTTCTCACCTTTTTCCCCCCTTTTTTTTTTTTTTTTTTTTGTTTTGTGGTGTGGGACATTGGGAAGTAACCTGGGCGAGCCGCTAGGATGGCGACCTAGGCTCTGGCTGTCCTCTTGGCCCCAGGTCTCCCGGCCTTGTGGCCCCTTCCATGGCCCCCAGTTCCCTCTGGGTTACCGGGGCGAGCCAGGAATGCCACTACATATCTGGCAGTCCCTCACCGCTCTTTTTATCTTTTTTTTTATCAGTTGTCCTGGTACCTTCTCGGCGACCTCCATCACTCTTTTGATATTTCTGGATTAGCCCTTCTGCATCCCCCCTTGTTACAGTGCCCCCCCACATTTTTGACATTTTGCAGCTTCCTATGTGACCCCTTCCCTTATGATTTATGTGCTTTTCTGTGTGTTTTATTTGGCTCTGCGAGGCCACCTTGCTGGTCAGTCTGTGACATTTTGTTTATTGCAAAATAAAAATCTTGAAAAGGAAATTTGCCATTAACACCAGCTTTTCAGAAACGTTAATATCAGGCGCGCAAACGTGCGTACAATTTTGTGCAAATATTGTAATACCAACATAACAGCGCACAAACGCATTTGCGCTGTCAATGTTAAGTATAGGATGCGCGCACAAATTTTCGTTCGCACAGGGTCACTCGCGGTAGACGATAATGCACATCGTTTACGCGAACTTCGTAATACAACGTTCAACGCATATGATTTTGCCTCTCGCTCAAATGTGCATTTGCGCACACGCAAAAAAATGTGTGAGGAATGTAATAGGGCCCGAAGTCTGGTATAATGAGATACAAATTGTTGACACATTCCAAGGACGGGAGATACCCATGAATCCAGATTTGAAATTTCTGCTAGACAACAAGCCTGATCATACAATTGAACTACTAATAAAGAAAGGAGTATAAATCGTCAAATTGTCTATGTATTCACAGCATGATCATCAATTTCTATCTGCTTATAAAGGGCCTAGCATTTCAGAAATTGTTATGTGTATTGCAATTATGTTTCTAATTGTCTGGTTGATCGTGCTAACCAGAAAAGTGCGTACATTGAAGTTTAAAAACACTGCATCTTCATTGATTAAATGGATGAAAGAAGAAAGACGTATTGCGAAGAGGGAACCCTAGAGAAACTGTAGATCCCTGGTTAAGTGCGGAATTTTTTTATAGTGCTTTCAGCTTGATTTCTAATTTAATAAACTAGAAATTCAATGAAACCAGGGGGGTTATGTCGGGTATTTTCATAGGGAAAACAAAATGGATGCCTGTAGCCATATTCTGGAGGCAGCGTCAGAGGCGCCGGCGGCCACGTGATCGCGTCACAGCCGTGCGACCGGACCTTCCTATTAGGGATAGACCGATATATCGGTTTAGCCGATTATCGGCGCCGATATGCAGAAAATTACTGATATCGGTATCGGCATTTTAATTGCCGATATTGCCGATATTTGGACAAGTTTGCTCACTGCAGCTGCGACACGCAAGATCCCACAGAACTGTGCGAATCTGGGGCTTCTCCCACATCAGGCTGTAAGCCCTCACTGCAGAATGACCCCTGCTCTTGTGCATGAGCGTGATGGCAACAGAATAGGGGCTTCCATCCCATCTGGCAGGGAATTCCCTATACAGGAGATGCAGGGTCTATTTCCTACAGCAGGGTCCAGCAACCTAGGACCTCCAGATGTTTTGGAACTGGATTTCACATGAGGCTCCAAGCACCTAATGAGAAGATGAGCATCATAGCAGATGTAATTCTAAAACGTGGGGCAATATTACAAAGTGACTGCTTACCCAGAGCTGTAATATAACTTTGTAATATAACCCTTGGAGGGCCAAGGTTGCTGAACCCCTTAAATAGAGGGTCATATGAGGGATCTTTAAGAAAGCCAAAGACATGGTTTGATTGCTTGTAAAAAATAAAAGATTAAATAAAATAAAAATTCTTATTAAATTGAATAAATGAAGTGGACGTGGTGCAATGTTTACATGTTAAACACATTGGGCTATATTACAATCTTTGCGCAAAAACGCTCGCGCAAAGCGTGACGTTTTGCACCAAGCGTTAAACGTTTGCTTGTGCAAATCACCGCTGGAATTACAATCCTCGTGCGGTTTTGATCCGATCAATAACCCGCGTAAACCGGATGCGCCCAAATGCTCACGCAGTACTGTTGAGCACAGAAATCATTGTGCCGTCATTTTTTTTCACGCAATTCAGCCAATCAGAATTAAGAACCACAACCACAAGTCAATCTGAGCATATATGCTGCAGCAATAATACATGCACACACAACTTCTCCATTTTATTAGTTTGGGTATGTGTAGAATGTGTAACTATACTGTGCTGTATTTTTTATTTTTTTTTGGCTGGTGTATTTGGTTTCGGCCAGGACGTTCAGATTTGCCGTTACCACCAGCTTTTAGGAGTTGCTAAAATTATACGTGCAAACGCTGTGCGTTACAAACTGCGCATAGATTGTAATACCATCCGCGTACCAGCACACAAACGCATTTGCGCTCACAATGTTAAGTATAGATCGCGCGACATACAGTAAGCTCACGCAGGTTCATCCGCGGTAGATGATTACGTGCGTTTGTTGCTCCGACTATGTAATATGGCATTCGGCGTAAAGGGTTTTGACACTCGCGTTAAATGTTTTTTTGCACCGGTGGAAACGTTTGCACGAAGATTGTTGTTTAGGCCATTGAGTTCATGGCATAGTCAAATTTGTGCTGTTTTTTTCAGAGCTTTCAATTTACAGAATATCGGCACCAAATATCGGCTATCGGCCAGAAAAGCTGCCGATAATCTGTATCGGTATCGGCCATGAAAAATTGATATCGGTCTATCCCTACTTCCGATGGGTGAGTATCGCGGCCCACCGGAGGGGAATGCTGGCCAAGTGCTTTTCATGCACGCGGCCAGCTTCCCCAGCGTTCGGTACGTCAGAGATCTAGATATATATCTGATAAAACGTCTGAGAGCTGGGGGACAATCACCATGTGAGCTGGGGGACAATCGCCAAGTGAGCTGGGGGACAATCGCCAAGTGAGCTGGGGGCAAGCTACATATCCATGTGAGCTGGGGGCAAGCTACATGTGAGCAGGGGGCAAGCTACATGTGAGCAGGGGGCAAGCTACATGTGAGCAGGGGGCAAGCTACATGTGAGCAGGGGCAAGCTACATGTGAGCAGGGGCAAGCTACATGTGAGCAGGGGGCAAGCTACATGTGAGCAGGGGGCAAGCTACATGTGAGCAGGGGGCAAGCTACATGTGAGCAGGGGCAAGCTACATGTGAGCAGGGGGCATTCTGTAGATTATATATATATATATATATATAAAATCTATCTCGGGGGGGATATATACATGTGAGCTGGGGGCATTTTTAGATGAGGTCTGTTCTTATTGAAAAGCGTACACATGACAAAATAAAAGTATCGGTACTCGGTATCGTGAGTACTTGAAAAAAGTATCGGTACTCGTACTCGGTCTTAATAAAGTGGTATCAGTGCATCCCTAATATCCATCTATACACAGTATCTATGTTGTTTATCCTGCACTTTACCTTTAAGAAGAATCGTGGTTGGTGGGAGGGAGGGAGAGAGGAGGGATATTGTGCAGGAAGTTTATATCACTAACTGGATCACTTCTATCTGTTGGGAAGGTTTCAGCACATGCGGCGTATTGTGCATGTTACAACATGTGGCCGTCCCAATCGAGCTGTCAGAATGCTGGGACGGACACACGGAGGAAAGGTCACACAGACCGGGTGAACGCTGCCTCAGTTCTGACGTAACTCTCGGCAGACAAAGCGTACATACTGCTTGTATTGCAAGACATTGCTCGTTTATCAAGTTATAATTTATAAAAAAATTGTTGCTCTTGCAAAGCGCTTTCAAACCAAGTTACTCTCAATCCAAGGTTTTACTATACTTCACTTGCAGAACTAGCTAGCAAATATTTATTTATTTATTTATTTATAAAGGATTTTACCAGGAAGGATATATAGAGATTTCTCTCGTTTTCAAGTACGTCCTGCGTTCAAGAACATTAAAATGTTACAGTTGTTACAGAAATACAAAGTAATACAATGCAAGCTATTAAAAAAACACAAATATACAGATTAACAGAAAATAAATATGTAGGAAATAGTCATGTTACATGTTTACAGGTGCATTCCGTATTGAGGTATGTTAATAGGAAGCTTTTGAGTGACTTTAGACTGGGGTAAGATTTGATGGCGTCTGGGAGATTATTCCATAACTGCGGTGCTCTGTAGGAAAATGAGGATCGAGCCACTTTCTTTTTGTATTGTGGTATTGCAAGTAAGGTGCTGGTCCTGGATCTGAGGTTAAAGGATGAGGGAACTGCTAGAGGAAGCCGTCTATTCAGGTAGGATGGCAGCTTCCCAGAAAAGCTCTTAAACACCAGGTTGGAAAGGTGAAGGGTACGTTTAAACTCCAGCGACGGCCAGTTTAGCTCTTTTAACATGTCACAATGGTGGGTCATGTAGTTACATTGTAACGCAAAGCGTCAGCATGAGTTATACAATGTAGTAAGTTTCTGGAGGTGTGTTTGCGGGTCCGCTGCATACACTACATCTCCGTATTCAATAGGTTCCGTCGAGGAGTGCCAGATCGTCGAAAAATGCCAGAGCCGCCCTGCGCATGCGCCTGGTGCACCTACGTTCAGTGGTGTATTTAGGTTTTGTGCTGCCCTAGGCCTGACTAAACTCGTGCACCCCCTAATTTAAATTTGTCAAGGGCACACCTCTTCCGGGTTAATCCCCACCCTTCCTCTTTAAGCTCTGCCTTTTCCTTTCTTTATATTTAAAGTGGATACCAAGTGCCTACTTGGATATTTTGTATACTATTTCAAATGTACCTATTGCGATAAATAAAATTATGAAATGTTTAAATTCAAGCATTTTTACAAAGAACAGCCACACATGTCAAGTATACTGGATCACAGCCGCTCTAATTGGTTGAACAATAGAATCCACAGAAACCTGCAATGCATATGAGTGTATCACAGAGCTGCACAGCAATAAACCCACAGAAATGGGCACTGTATGAGCATATCAGAACTGCACAGCAATAAAACTCACAGTAATGTGCAGTGTGTAGGAGTGTCAGGATCGGGTAACCCCGCTTGCAGACTGTAAGCCAACAGACCCTGACCAACCGGTCCTTAGAAATGGCCGGGTTATGGTCAGTAATACTGAGAATGATGAACACAAATAAAGTGGTGGAGTGCAAAGAAAAACAACCTGCAGAATAAAGTAACCCACAATGCTCTAGCTAGCCGGTCCTTAATAATAGCCGGGTTAAGCAGGGCAAACCAACAAAACACACATAGGCAGGGGTTAAGGAAATAGAGGTCCGTTATACTATGCCAGAAATCAGGGCGCCAGAATACAGGGAAGTCGAGACAAGCCGGGATCGTATAAACCAGGAAATCAGTCAGAATAGGAATCAAGAAATAACAACAAGGCACTAGGAGTAACAGGAACCACGCTAGGGCAACTTGCTAAGAGAAAGGAAGCCCTTTAAATAGAGCCACAGCACTACCTATTGGTGCTCAGAGGAGACGCCCTGCTCTGCTATAGGATAGCTGGTCATGTGCTGCGATTGGTTGTCCTTCCTGCATGTTGCATCTGATTCGCGGGCAGCACCATTCTCTGTCTTGTAGTACACAGTACCCTGGAATAAGGCTTTCTGGATATCAGCTGCTGTGACGGCCGCAACATTTCCCCGGACATGGGGCGAAGGTGCAACATTTCCCCAGACATGGGGCGAAGGTGCAACATTTCCCCAGACATGGGGCGAAGGTGTAACATTTCCCCAGACATGGGGCGAAGGTGCAACATTTCCCTGGACATAGGGCAAAGGTGCAACATTTCCCTGGACATGGGGCGAAGGTGCAACATTTCCCTGGACATGGGGCGAAGGTGCAACATTTCCCTGGACATGGGGCGAAGGTGCAACATTTCCCCGGACATGGGCCACCGTGACAATGAGCGTATCCCAGAGCTCCAGGGCAATACAACTCACAGTAATATGCAGTGTGTATCACAGAATCCACAGCAATAGAACTCCCAGCAATGCAATATGCGGTATGTGTGTCAACGTATCAAAATCCACAGCAATAAAACTCCCAGCAATGCAATGTGCGGTGTGTTTGAGTGCATCAGAATCCACTGCAATAAGACTCCCAGCAAACCGAGTGAATATGAGCACACAGCAATTATTTATTCTATATTTACCGGCCTCCGTCTGCGGTAGGGCTGTGTGCAGAGTAAGCAGGGACTGTGTACGGACTCAGGATCGCGGCTGTGTCTGTGCGTGGAGCCATCTTGTCAGCAGTGGGGTGCCACTGCCAGAGGGTGCACTGTGGCTTTGATTCCCTTCCGGTGGGTGTTCAGTCCAGAATAGAGTGTGAGTCCGTGTTCATGAAAGGGCGGGCAGCTGCGTGCGTGTCACGTGGTTCAGCCAGTCAGGTGGTACAGAAAAAAATAAGTAAACTCAGTATCACCTGACTGGCCGGACCGCGTGACCTGCACGCACGCAGCCTCACCAGGAGCCAGGCAGCTCAATGACAAATTTCTATCACTGCAGTGCTGGTTAAGGAAAGGTCCACTTTAAACAGCAGTAAGCAGACAGGGCTTCATATTCTGCTGACAGCCCCCCCCTTTACCTGCCATCTCTCTCTGCACACAAATCACGTCCCCCTCCCCTCTCCTAGAGCTGCTGAGGAGCAGGGGAGGAGCTATGGAGGGAGGAGAGGCGGCAGCATCAATCCACTGAACAGACCGCAGAAAGCAGCCGCAATCCGCTGAAAGCAGCCGCAATCTGTTGAAAGCAGCCGTGATCTGCCGAACGCAGCAGTGATCCGCTGAACAGACTGCCGAAACCAACCGCAATCCACTGTACAGACCGCAATCCGCTGAACGCAGTCGATTATCAACTAAACTGACTGCCGAACGCCGTTAATCAACCGGCCAAACTGGGAGTGGAGAACTGCAATACACCCATGGAGAGTAGCAGGGGCCCCAGGCAGGAGTTTGCGCTCACACTCAGCTGCACCTGGGGCAGGGGCTTTGTATCAGATAGCCAGGCCCCCCAAATGAGTTCCACCTCATCGTCGCCGCATTCTGACATCACTGCAGAGGCGCCGCGCGGTTCTACATTCAGAATGTAAGGAGGACCGCGCGGCACCTCTGCAATGACGTCAGGAAGGGATGATGGGGAGGTGGAGCTCATTCGGGGGACTGGCTATTGAAGGGCAAGCCTGCTGGAGCCTAAGAAAACTACACCTCCCGGCGTCCTGCGTGGAGCGAGGGCGCATGCTTGGTTTTATACCAATCTTCAATGATTGACTTGGATCCCACCTCTCCCGAATCCGGGAGTTCCTGAAGTGTTTGTGGGCGTTAGGAGCCCACATTCACTTAAGGGAGACTCCTGAAACATCTCGGAGACTTGGGATCCCTCCAAATGGGGGCAGTAACAGCTATATAGAAAGGGTATATTGCCCCCACTCGGAGGCTAATCCATGTAACAGGGATATATAAAGGGTATATTGACCCCACGTGGAGGCTCGTCCATGTAACATTGATATGGAAAACACTTTCTGCGTTTTAACCATTTTTCATCGTTTTCTCCTTCTTGCAGATGGAGTTCTGGAGTCACTTCAAGAACATTTCCATAATAATAGACTGTGGTGGGTGGTTTAAATGTCGTTGTTGGGGGAAGCTTCAGGTGTGCAAACAGTCCGGTGTATTACACAGACTCAGTAAATCATCTGAATCTCTGCGTTTGTGACCGTTAAGTGGTTTTTCATCCGGCAGACGCAGGGCCTGGGCGCTGCATTCAAAATCCTCTTCTCAGACACCCAAAATGCAGATATCCCGGAACAAGGGCCGTGGCACAGATTCTACCTCGAGTGCCAGCACAGCGTAGCTCTCAACGCCTTCAAGCGGTTAGTACTTTATTTTTTTGTATACATGACCTGGGAAGGCCGGGAGGTGTCGCTGGCGCTGTGCACCTCGGATCAATGCCAGTCTGTGTGGGTAGAAGGATCCGACTCGCACCAGCAAGTAGTCAGATGTGAGATTCACGTGGAAAGGTTCCTCGTCCTCCCCGATGGCCAGAAGCTTCTCGATGATCAGTCTTTATGCTGTTAATGCATTCTGCCAGCCACCCCAGCCCTCACAAACCACCCACAAGTCAGCCCAGTGCTTCCAGTATCGACCCTGCTCAAGAGCTTACAATCTAAGAGGAGAGGGGTGACACATTAGGTGAGGGTTAATAGGGTAAGTGAAGTAGCAGGGGTGCATGCGGGCTGTGTGGGAAGATGAAGTTCTGAAATGTACAGTTGGGTAATAATGGAGTGAGCAGATAGGCTTCTCTGGAGTAGGGTGTTTTCAGAGACTTCTTGAAGCACTGGAGAGACGGGAAGAGTTTTGATGTTACGGGGGAGGGAGTTCCATAGAAAGGGGGCAGTTCGGGAGAAGTCTTGAAGGTGGGAGTTGGGTGTTCGGGTACGTGAAGCTGATAGTATCAAGCATTGGCCGAGCGAAGTGTTCATTATGGGATATACCTGGTAGTAAGGGAGAAGATGTAGGCAGGGGCGCGGTTGGTATTATTATTATTCTTTATTTATATAGTGCCAGCATATTCCGCAGTGCTGTACAATGGGCACCATATAGACAGGGTTACAATACATTGAACAACATTTGATAAACCAGTAAAAGGAGGAAATGAGGGCCCTATTCCCAAGGGAACTTACAATCTAAAAGGGTTGGGGGTGGAAACAGGAGGAGAGGACTGCAAGGTGAAAGTGATGGACTGCGAGGCGAGAGCGATGGACTGCGAGGCGAGAACGCTGGACTGCAAGGTGAGAGCAATGGGCTGTAAGGTGGGACCCTGAATGTTCCAGCTACTGATTGTTAGAGAGGTCATTTTATGTTGTTATACCTTGTAATGAGCAAAATTACATGGGACAGCCAGGTTGTGGATGGTTGTCATTGTAGTTCATTATGAGATCAATTCACATTAATTTGTTGTATAGTGTGCCAAGGAGGGTCCGTATCTCCTCCAAGTCTCTGTTCTGTGGAGGTCTTGATGTCCATCTTGGGGCGGGTGGTTTCCGCCATTCCTGCCATCTGTTATCCACCACTTCCACTCCCAGATGTCCCCTCTGCTACCCTCTGCCGCTTCCTTCCCACCACTGAGGAGGAAGTCATTTCCTTACTGCCCTCCTCACATCTCACACGTACCCGCTCTACCCCATTCCCTCACATCTGATACCTCCACTCTCCTCCTCGATGCTCTCACATATCTTCAACCTATCTCTCTCTACCGGCTCCTTCCCATCTGCCTTCAAACATGCACAAGTTACCCCTTTACTAAAGAAACCCTCCCTCGATCCCAACTCTCCATCCAACTATCGTCCTGTATCCCTGCTTCCCTTCACATCGAAGCGCTTAGAAAAACTAATTTTCAACCGCCTCTCCCTCTTCCTGTCCTCCACTTCCCTACTTGTTCCCCTGCAATCTGGTTTCTGTCCCCTACACTCAACCGAAACTGCCCTCAAAGTCACCAACGACCTCCTAACTGCTAAAAAACCACAGCCACTGTTCTATTCTCATCCTGCTTGACCTCTCGGCCACTTTTGACAGTGTAGATCACCCCCTCCTTCTACTGATTCTCAGCTCTCTTGACTCTAAACACTGCGCTCTCTTGGATTGACTCCCATCTGTCTAACAGGTCCCTCTCTGTGTCATTTGCTGCTAACTCCTCCTTTATCTGTTGGTGTACCTCAAGGCTCTGTCCTAGGTCCTCTGCTCGTCTCTATCTACACCTCCTCCCTGGGCAAAATCATTAACAGCTTTGGCTTTAATTACCACCTCTATGCTGAGGATACTCAGATCTACCTCTTCACCCCTGATCTCTCTCCTCCTGTCCTTTCCAAAGTCAGCGACTGTTTATCTGGCATCTCCTCCTGGATGGCCTCTCACCACCTAAAGATTAACATGTCCAAGACTGAGCTCCTACAATTCCTCCCTCTAATGCCTCCCCACCTTCTGACTTCTCTGTCATGGTCGATGGTATCACTATCTCCCCATCAAACAGGTTCGCTGTCTCGGAGTTATACTCAACGCTCTTTCCTTCATCCCCCACATCCAGTCTCTATCCTCCTCCCGCTGCTACAAACTACGCATTATTTTCAGAATTCGGCCATTTCTTACCGCTGACACCACAAAGGAACTCATCCACGCCCTTATAATCTCCCGACTTGACTATTATAATAATCTTTTAGCTGGTCTCCCTCTCTCCCACCTCTCCGCCCTACAGTCCATCCTGAACGCCTCCGCCAGGCTAATCCACCTCATCCAACGCTGTCTCTGCCGCTCCGCGAGTCCCTTCACTGGCTCCCCATCCACTGCAGAATTAAATTTAAAATCCTTACCTACAAATCTCTCACTAACTCAGCCCTCCACTACCTGTCCTCACTAATCACCAAATACACCCCAGCCCGCTCCCTAAGGTCAAACAGTGACCTGCGCCTAGCTTCTCCCTGCATCACCTCTTCCCATGATAGACTGCAGGGATTTCTCACGCACAGCCCCCATCCTCTGGACCACTCTCCCTCATACTGGACTTTCCCCTAATTTCTCTTCCTTCAAACGCTCCCTTAAGACATTCCTATTTAGGGAAGCCGACTATACGACTCACTGATACACCTCACTGCCCCAACCAGTCCATCACTCTCACCTTGCAGTCCATCACTCTCACCTTGCAGTCCATCACACTCACCTTGCAGCCCATCACTCTCACCTTGCAGTCCATCACTCTCACCTTGCAGTCCATCACTCTCACCTTGCAGCCCATCACACTCACCTTGCAGCCCATCACTCTCGCCTCGCAGTCCAGCGCTTTCACCTTGCAGTCCTCTCCTCCTGTTTCCACCCCCAACCCTTTTAGATTGTAAGTTCCCTTTGGGAATAGGGCCCTCACTTCCTCCTTTACTGGTTTATCAAATGTTGTTCAATGTATTGTAACACTGTCTATATGGTGCCCATTGTACAGCACTGCGGAATATGCTGGCACTATATAAATAAAGAATAATAATAATACCAACCGCGCCCCTGCCTACATCTTCTCCCTTACTACCAGGTATATCCCATAATGACCACTTCGCTCGGCCAATGCTTGATACTATCATCTTCACGTACCCGAACACCCAACTCCCACCTTCAAGACTTCTCCCGAACTGCCCCCTTTCTATGGAACTCCCTCCCCCGTAACATCAAAACTCTTCCCGTCTCTCCAGTGCTTCAAGAAGTCTCTGAAAACACCCTACTCCAGAGAAGCCTATCTGCTCACTCCATTATTACCCAACTGTACATTTCAGAACTTCATCTTCCCACACAGCCCGCATGCACCCCTGCTACTTCACTTACCCTATTAACCCTCACCTAATGTGTCACCCCTCTCCTCTTAGATTGTAAGCTCTTGAGCAGGGTCGATACTGGAAGCACTAGGCTGACTTGTGGGTGGTTTGTGAGGGCTGGCTGGCAGAATGCATTAACAGCATAAAGACTGATCATCGAGAAGCTTCTGGCCATCGGGGAGGACGAGGAACCTTTCCACGTGAATCTCACATCTGACTCCTTGCTGGTGCGAGTCGGATCCTTCTACCCACACAGACTGGCATTGATCCGAGACGCCCAGCAGCAGCGAGGTGCACAGCGCCAGCGACACCTCCCGGCCTTCCCAGGTCATGTATACAAAAAAAAAAGTACTAACTGCTTGAAGGCGTTGAGAGCTACGCTGTGCTGGCACTCGAGGTAGAATCTGTGCCACGGCCCTTGTTCCGGGATATCTGCATTTTGGGTGTCTGAGAAGAGGATTTTGAATGCGGCGCCCAGGCCCTGCGTCTGCCGGATGAAAAACCACTTAACGGTCACAAACGCAGAGATTCAGGTGATTTACTGAGTCTGTGTAATACACCGGACTGTTTGCACACCTGAAGCTTCCCCTAACAACGACATTTATTGTGTTTCAAAATTTTTTATTTTGGAAAAAAGTCAGCTTAACAATCATGCTATAAAAGAAAGGAAGGGCCACGCAGGGCCAAGAATTGTCATCATAAAGAACTCATCAATGTAGAGCAAAACAGATAAAGAAGTCAAAGAGTATTAATAAGTCCGCAAAAAACATCCCCAGAAGGGGGGGGGGGGTCTCATCTAAAAATAAGCACAAAGTCGGCAACAAACACATCTTGTGGAAAACAATCATTAAAGAAGTCAGCAGTAAAAAGAAAAAGGTAGAAAGATGAGGGGGGTAGGGTTGGGGGTGGAAAATGGCAAAGGCCAAAATTGTGCCTGCCCTGGCGGGTTCCCGCACGGTGACAGACCGTGGGTGGGGCCAGGGGGTATAGTGGCACCAGGCCGCTGCAGCACCTCCCGAGACATCCCGGATAATAAATAAATATATATATATATAAAAAAGGGGGGGGAACGGGGGGGGGTACATCTGTATAAAACTCAGCAGAAAAAATATAAAATATAACAAAATGAAAAAGGGCATGACAGCAAAGTAAAAAATGTCCTCGGACAACAAAAAGGGGTCGTCAAGTGTCAAAAAATAAGGCCAGATCAGAAAACGGGTCAACAATCGAGAAACAAGATATTTCAACCTGTATCTCTAAACAGGACAGCTCGTGCAGCAGGCAGATCGTCGCACGGGCGGCCGGTTCGTGGCGTCCAAGCTGGCTCTACGTCCGGGAGCACGGTCCACAGCTGCGTTATGCCTTGGGACACCCAGAAAGCTTCCACCTCGGCCACCTGGGTGAGAGACTCCGACCACCGCGGGATGTAATCCGGGGAACCCTGAAGCGTTTTCGCCCACACTATCGACAAAGAGGGGCCCTCAACTCCCTCCAAGTCATGATCTCGGACTCCAGGTCGCACTGGAACTCCCCCCGGTGTAATGCGTGCTGGCAGTCCGGACCCCCTCGATCCGAGCGCCAGCTCCCTGGGTCTCCAACACAGCACCAAATCGCAGGGACCAGCGGCCTCCAGGTCCCCGAGGCACCTCTCACGTTCCCCAGGCCGCCAGAGTCCGATAAGTCCATGCATCTGTCGAGCTTCACAAGCTTGTCACCTCTCAGCATCCACATCCAGGCTCCCCGCAGCATCCTTAAAATAGGCCTCAGCAGAGCGTCCAGCCGATGCAGCTCCATCCCTCGAACCCCGATTCGCCACCCCTCGGCAGTGGCGCAAGGCAAGCGTCATCCGTCGCCACACTCCTCTGGTGAGTGGACCGTCCAGGTCCTCTCCATCCAGGAGCAGCAAGCAAGCCTCCAGGCCGGCTAGGAAGGCGTCTGTACCTCGTGGTTCAGCCTGCCGCTCGTTCGCCGGCCTGTCAGTCTCTCCAGGCAGAAAGGCCGCAGGGGCCAGGACGAAGGCCGCAAAATGGCCGCCAGCTCCTCGTGTCTTCACTCCGTTGGCCGCGGCGAGCGTCTCTGGTCCGGAGGGGGGAACAGAACGGCCTCCGGACATCTCAGTTCCGATGGCCAGCCAGCCTGAGTCCCCAAATCAGTAAAATACTCAGCTAATTAGGTTACAGATGGGCCTAAAGAGCAGCAGACATGTGGAGCTCCACAGATACACATCTGCTCCCTTCGGTAGCCGGCCACGCCCCCAACAACGACATTTAAACCACCCACCACAGTCTATTATTATGGAAATGTTCCTGAAGTGACTCCAGAACTCCATCTGCAAGAAGGAGAAAACGATTATAAAACGTTTAAAAAGCAGAAAAAAGTTTCCCATATTACGGTTACATGGACGAGCCTCCGAGTGGGGTCAATATAACCTTTGTATATCACTATAACATGGATGAGCCTCCGAGTGGGGGCAATATACCCTTTATATATAGCTGTTACTGCCCCCACTGGGAGAGATCCCAAGTCTCCGAGATGTTTCAGGAGTCTCCCTCAAGGGAATGTGGGCTCCTGACGCCCGCAAACACTTCAGGAACTCCCAGATTCGGGAGAGGTGGGATCCGTTGTGGCAGGATGGCAGGCTCTGTATAAGTCAATCATTGAAGATTAGTATAAAACCAAGCATGCGCCCTCGCTCTGCGCAGGACGCCAGGAGGTGTAGTTTTCTTCGGCTCCAGCAGGCTCGCCCTCCAATAGCCAGTCCCCCGAATGAGCTCCACCTCACCGTCACCCCTTCCTGACGTCATTGCAGAGGTGCCACATGATCCTCCTTACATTCTGAATGTAGAACCGTGTGGCAACGATGAGGTGGAGCTCATTTGGGGGGGGGGGCTGGCTGATACAAAGCCCCTGCCCCAGGTGCAGCTGAGTGTGAGCGCAGACTCCTGCCTGGGGTCTCTGCTACTCTCCATGGGTGTATTGCAGTTCTCCACTCCCAGTTTGGCTGGCTGATTAACGGCTTTCGGCAGTCAGTTCAGTGGATCATCGGCTGCGTTCATCGGATTGCGGTTGCTTTTGGCGGTCTGTTCAGCGGATCACGGCTGCTTTCAGCAGATCGTGCCTGCTTTCAGCAGATTGCGGCTGCTTTCAGCGGTCTGTTCTGCAGATGCGGCTGCGTTCAGCGGATTGATGTTCCGTTCAGCGAATTGCAGTGGCTTTCGACGGTCTGTTCAGCGGATTGCAGCTACGTTCAGCGGGTTGAGGTGGCTTTTGACGGTCTGTTCAGCGGATTGCAGCTACGTTCAGCGGGTTGCGGTGGCTTTTGGCGGTCTGTTCAGCGGGTTGCGGTGGCTTTCGACGGTCTGTTCAGCGGTTCGTCAGCTGCGTCCATCAGGTTTATTGGTGGATCCCTGCTACACATTGCGTGGAAATGCTGGGACAGGGCGGCTGATACAATCCCTCCCTCCCTCCCTCCCTGTGTGAGCGGCTGGGGGAGGTAGTGGCTGGGGGGGTGGGCGAGTGGCTGGGGGGGGGTGCCCGCTGGGGGGAGACGCTGGACGGCTGGTTCCCTTGTCCACCCTTCCTGTGTGAGAGCCGGGGGGGGGTGGCCGGGGTGGGCGGCTGCCTGCTGGGGGAGACGCTGGGGACGGCTGGTTCCCTTGCTCTATCGGCATTCAGACAGGCCCTGCAGCTGCTCTCCTCACTTTGTTTATACTTACCTTCCTTTAGCGACGCCGGGAAAGTCTTTGCGCACGCTGTCCTTGGAAGGTCCCCAGCTGTGACCACGTGGGACCATGTGATCGCGGCTGGGGTCCTTCCAACGAGCGCACGCGCGGAAACTTTCCCAGCGTCGCTAAAGGAAGGTAAGTATAAACAAAGTGAGCAGCTGCAGGGCCTGTCCGAATGCCGATGAGCGGAGAGCAGCTGCAGGGCCTATCAGCATTCGGACAGGCCCTGCAGCTGCTCACTTTGTTTATACTTACCTTCCTTTAGCGACGCTGGGAAAGTTTCCGCGCGTGCGCTCGTTGGAAGGACCCCAGCCACGATCACATGGTCCCACGTGGTCACAGCTGGGGACCTTCCAAGGACAGCGCGCGCAAAGACTTTCCCGGCGTCGCTAAAGGAAGGTAAGTATGAGCGGAGAGTGAGCTGGGGGGCATTATCCATGAGCTGGGGGGCAAATCCACGAGCTGGGGGCAAATCCACGAGCTGGGGGGCAGTATCCACGAGCTGGGGGGCAGTATCCACGAGCTGGGGGGGGGGGAATCCATGAGCTGGGGGGCATATCCATGAGACCTGGGGGCTTTATATGAGGTCTGTTCTTATTGGAAAGCATCACATGACATAAAATAAAAGTATCGGTACTCGGTATCGGTCTTAAAAAAGTGGTATCGTGCATCCCTACTGTGTACAGTTGAGGCTTTGCAGACTTTGAGCAGATAGTTTATGAATATCGAGAGTAGGGATGGGCCGAACATCGGTTCGTATTCGAACATTTGAAAAAGTTAGAATTCGAACGCGAACACGATTCGAAAGCAATGCAAGTCAATGGGGCTCAAAAGTTCGAAAATGAAGGTCCCCTCCAGAGGGCATACATGCAAGAGATTGGTCATAAAAAATGTATGGGGGTCCGGGTACTGCCCTGAGGGACAGGAAACAATGAAAAATAAATTTAAAAAAAAATTAAAATTTAACCCAAAAACTTTTTTGGAGCAATTTCACCGCTGTGCGCTGAGCTAATTTTTACAGCTTTTGCTCTTGTTTAAAAAACGCGTTTTGAAGCCATGGAAAATGTTTGAGCAACAACGAGTGGGAAAAATTACGAACTTAACGCAAACTTTAACGCTCACTTGCGTGAGCATTAACGTTTGCTGCGGCGTTCACCGCATATTTGTAACAATTCCCCAGGACAGACCTGGTAGCCAGGATCCCTGGTAACAGACCACTAACCCTCCGATCCTTAGGATGGTCGGGACCACTAAACCTATCCTCTAGCAGCCACACAGGCCAGGGAGACAGCACCAACAATATACACCACAGACTGAGATCAATATACGTTTGTACTGCGCTCTAGTGTATGGCAGGATGGAAGCGCACCAGTAGTAACAAGCAGCGGAATATACCAGACAGGGGCGCAGAGCGAGAGTAGTTGTTATAACAAAACCGGGTCAGCAACGTTTAGGCACTTATACAGTAGCGCAGTACATGGTGAGAATCGGCACACACCAGTAGCAACAGGAGGCAAACAGAACAGGCAGGGAGTACACAGAGAGAATAGTCAAATGGCAGGCAAAGTCGGCAACAGATCGGGTCCTCAGAACAAGCAGGGTCAGTAACAAGTATACAAACTGATTCGGTAAGCTAGCAATGCAGGAAGGAAACTCCACGGCAAGGGAAGGTGTACAGCGCGCGCTCCTGATTTAAAACTCCCGGCGGCTCCGCGTCATCACGCGGCGCCCTGCCCCCTGATCACTCACAGCTGCGCCAGAGCTCCTGGCATTCGGCCAGCTGGCGGCACCATGCGTCCGGGCCCCCCCCCGATCGCCACCCAGGGCCCTGGATGTCACAATATTACAATTCAAACGGAAACGGGTTAAGCAACCAAATTTGTAAGAAGAATAATTAATGCAGCATATGAATCCTCACACTGCCGGGCAGCACCTCTACAGTCTGACGCTAGCTTTAACCGGCACGCTGTGCGCAGCTTCTGAGAAGATACGCTATTAGTGTGGCGGGGAAACCGGCTGCGCATTTTGCATTGCTCCCTCTACACTAATAGCGGATTCTTCTTAGAAGCTGCACACAGCGCGCCGGTGTATGCAGCTTCTAACAGCGTGAGAGACGGGAGGCTGCACTTGGTGGATCCAGGAATCAGGTGAGTATTAGAAAGAAAAAAAAAAGATTTTATTTTATGTTCCCGTGGACATTTTTAAATGTCCTCAGATTTTTTTTTTTTTTAGAAATATGTCACCTTACCTTAGCCTGGTAGTCAGTGGGGGGGGGGGGGGTCTGCCGTGACCGCAGGTGCAGTGGCTCCCTCCCTGCGCCGCCTCTCTGCCACATGCACCCAGTCCGCACAGTCGCAGTGAAGTGGAAATAGGCTGGAAGACGGCCGCCATTGTACACAGGCGGCCATCTTGTTCAGAATATTGGTTCACTTGTATATAACTAGACAGGTTTGTAGCTGAAACTAGAATGAGGTATACGTAGAAATTTAGGAATGCGTTTAGATTAGCAGAAAAGCAATTAAAGCCTTATGAAAGATCTTTGCTGTTCCTGGCATGGAGGAGAAAAGCTACTCAAGGTCGTTGGGGCCCGCAGAAAGACAAAGGAGTAGAGATCAGGCCAGGTGCCATCTGTAACAAGTGATTGTAGGCGCAAGGGAGGAGGGCGCAGCCCGGAACAGTAAGAGCAATTAATTATGATTTACTGAAACTAACACAAAGTTTGCCAATTTACAGCCAAATTAATGGAATGTTTTTGTATTAGCCAAAGGGAGGTATTAACCCACGTGGGGTGGAATAAAGTGTCATTGGGAGGTGGGCTAACTGGGATGTACCTAATTACGTATTTTTGGGTATAAGATCCCTTGCACGGGTGAAAGGGGGGCTCACTCTTTGCGATTCAATCCTGTGTGGGCACTTGTGTGACGACACAATAAAGTTTGCCTTTCCTGAAGAGACTCGTGTTCTGACAATCCTTACTTGTGCCCGGTCCGGCGCTGTCTTGAAAGTGAATCTGTTTTTGTCAGTCTACATTTTTGGGGGCATCGTGAGCCGGGATACGGGCCCTTTCCGGGCACACAGTAACGGGCTGCTGTGAACACAGTGCAGTGCTTGACTGCAGCGGGTGCGAGAATCCCGATGGTTGGGCGTCCGTTGAAGGTGAGCTGACATCTGCAGGCGCCAAGCAGGATTTCCTGTTCAGTGGACCTCGTCTCGTCCCAAACGGACCCCTGACCCGGGAACTCTGGGACACCACTGAGTCTGAGGAAACAGCAAGCAGCGCCGGCGATAGGTAACGTGTCTTCTATGTTTTGTATGTCTAAAGGAGATACCGGTATCTAAGGGAAACGTCCGACTGAGATAGACGGATAAGAGGATACGATGGCCACCATCCTATTGGCATATCTAGCCCGCCGCTGATAGCACTGACATTGCTAAGGAGCCAGAGTGGCTAGCGGGTGTCTGGATTCGGGGGAATTGAATGCCAATCAAAGGGTAGTTCTGTAAGAGAGGGAAAAGGTAGCCACGTGGAGTTGCATAAGTCAGTAGTCAGTGTTTGTAAACAGAGCTTCGCCACGTGGGTAAAAGGGAAAGGAGGAGGGATTTTCTGTGACTGGGCTGAGAGCCTGAGTCAGTGCTAGTGTGCACGTCGTGTAGTGAAAAGGGCTCATAGTGGAGCCAGCGGTAGCTGCAGAGATAGTGGTGCCGGGTGGGTGAGATTACCCATAAGGCAAATTGGAATTGCAGACGGCAGTAGAGATATAGAACGGGGTGCACATAGTCACAAGCAGTCAAGAGTTAGAGTTCAAATTACGGGGTATAAGGAGCCACAGAAGAGGGAATGAGCCCTCGGCTAGTAGAAAGAGTTGAAGTGGTTTATGTTCTGTTATGTGATGAAAGCATCTGATACGGTATGTGTTGTGAATGAATTGACTCGAGTGCTGTGAGTGAACGTGCGCCTACTCGCTCCGCAAGGAAGCAAATACGAGTTTTGACCCCGAACGTACGTTTCCGGCTCAGGCGACTGCAGACGGCTACTGAAGGGGGAAGCGCCTGCAGACACGGATGAATTGTTGACTGAAGTATCAGACTGTAGATTTTAACTGTTGTTGAAATAATATATCTGTATTGCAAAGAGTACTGTTTTCAAGAGTAATAATGGGTAACGGGTCATCTAAGCCCAAGAAGGTGAAGGAGGGTGAGACGCCCCTAGAATATATGGTGCGGAATTTCGAAGCATTATATAAAACGCATGATTATGGTGTAGAATTGACAAAAGAGAAATTAAAAGTAATGTGTACAGTTGTGTGGCCGTTATTAGTCCCAGGATGGCCAGAGCAGGGGTCAATAGACCCGGAGTTGGTACAGAAGGTACATTCCCAAGTCACAGAGCAGTACGGACATTCTGAACAATACCCGTATATAGATATATGGAGATATTGTATTTAAAAAAAAAAAAAAACACAAGAGTCATTTTATAATGATAGCGGGGAGAAATAAGAAGCAGGACCCCCAAAATAATGGAGAGAGAGAGAGGTGTTAGTAGAACAACCGGAAGAAAATAAATGTTTTACCCCCGTCCTATCCATCATGTTATGGGGCAGCTAGGGAAGCTTTGAGTGCCGCGGTTGCGCGGGCGGAGAGGGGGGAGCGGGCAGCTGCTGTGTCTCGGTCAGCTCCCTCTGCTCCGTCCTGTGTGACTGAGGAAGAAGAGCAGGGCGCAGCGGGTGGAGGGGATAGAGAAGCTCCACCAGGAAAGATTGAGATGCCCGATGGGAGCATAAAATAAATTAATTAATATTTTACGGAGTGAGATGATTGCGGTGCTGTATGGCTTGTGTGTGTGATTCGGACTGATTTTGTCCGATTGTGTTTATAATTGATCATTAAACTGTTCAATTAAAAGTAAGAAGGACTGAGAGGTAGTGAGATTGAGTTTCGTCCCTGGTGTATAGGCCCCCTCCTTTCTGACAAACTGTTTGCGAGGGGGGAGGGGGGAGGGAGTCACTTTGTTTTTCTTTGCTCTCTGATAGCTGGAAAGAATAACCCTTTGTGTATCTGTGCAGCGTACTATGCTTAGCTAATTTTAATGTGTGTTACAATAAGAATATTTGTCTGAAGTCTGTTGAGTGCAAGATATATGTTTATATTTTGTGTTAATATTATTCCGAAAGTTTTAGTTTTGTTCAGAGCTAAAATTAAATTGAAATATATGAAACGGTTAGAAAATTAATATTAAAAGAAAAATAAATCGAGAAATAATTAAAGTAGTTTTTCTTTACTGTTTTTTTAAAAGGTATGTTTTTGTTTGATTGTTGATGGAATGATTGTTTTATTGTTATGAGATGTTTGGAGTGGTCTTATGACAATGGAATGATTTATTTTTATTTATTGTTTTTTCGATGTGGTATTAAGAGTCTGTTTTGGGCTACGGGAAAATATCTCTGAGAATATTGTTTACACAATGTGTATATGTATATGCCCGAATGTCCCATCCAGCTCCTGGGGCGGGATATCCATTGCAAATTGCAAGCCCAAATTATGTTCCTTCCCGGGGGTCACGCTCAATTAGACCTGCCAGAGGGTGGCAGTTTTGCTCGGCAGCATAACCCAGCCAGCCCGCACAACCCCCAATCTGTGAAAATCGCAGTAGTTATGTCAAAGGAGGAAGAATGGCGCACGGCACCTACTCTGTCTGCCACGCCGGATCCGCACGCACTACTCCTTGGAATTCCTGAGGTGGGGGCGGAGGAAAACCCGCCCAGATGAGTTGAATCACAGCCCGGCGCAACACCGGTGGCTCTAAGACAATATTATATCCCACAGAAAGCCAAGCAGAATATACAGATATATTTACAGAGATTTAAAGATCACGGCATATTAAAATTCTGCGTGTCACCATGGAACACACCCCTATTGCCAGTCTTGAAAGAGGGGACACAAGAGTATCGCCCTGTCCAAGATTTACGAGCTGTCAACGAGGCCACAGTAACACTACACCCTGTGGTTCCTAATCCATACAATTTGCTGGCATTAATTCCCGGAGATACAAAATATTACACAGTGTTTGATTTAAAAGACGCTTTCTTTTGCATCCGTCTGGCTCCAGCAAGCCAGCCCCTTTTTGCATTTCAGTGGGAAGAGTCTACCACGGGGGCGCGCCATCAAATGACGTGGACGCGCCTCCCTCAAGGTTTCAAAAAAATTCGCCCACGATTTTCAGGTGCGCGCTTAGCCAAGATCTCCTCGCCTTCAACGCTCAGCCAGACAAAGTAGTGTTACTACAATATGTTAATGATTTATTACTGGCTTCCCCCACAGAAAAAGACTGTTTATCCGCCACAAAAGCCTTGCTACATCTGCTAAGCCAAGCAGGTTACAGAGTTTCTAAAAAGAAAGCACAAATATGCAAACACAGTGTCAAATACCTGGGTTTCCAGTTAACAGGTCCCAAACGTGCACCGGGGGCAGAAAGAAAAGAAGCAGTGTGCCGCATACCCCAAAGACCAGGAGGCAAGTCCGTGAGTTCCTGGGAGCTGCAGGCTTCTGCCGCCTGTGGATCCCCAACTTCGCAGATATTGCCAAGCCGCTTCATCAGGCCACGAAGGGGGGGGGGAACAAGATCCCTTTCATTGGAAAGAAGAGCAAACAGCAGCGTTCCAGAAATTAAAGACTCTGCTGATGGAAGCTCCTGCACTGGGCCTGCCAAATCACAGCAAGCCCTTCCAGCTGTTCGTGCATGAACATAATCAAACAGCAACAGGAGTATTGGTCCAGACCTTTGGCTCATGGCTGAGGCCTGTGGCCTACCTCTCCAAGCAACTCGACCCTGTGGCCTGCGGCCTACCCCCATGCCTGAAAGCAGTGGCTGCCACCGCAATGCTGATAGCAGAAGCAGACAAGCTGACCCTTGGACAAGTTCTTCATGTCAAGGTGCCCCACGCTGTCAAGGCTCTGCTGGATGTGAAAGGAGGTTACTGGTTCAGTAGCAGGCTGGATTTGAAAGACGTACCCCATGACAAATACGATCTACAGCTATTCACTGATGGTAGCAGCTATATGGATGATGGGAAGAAAGTCTCCGGCTATGCAGTAGTCTCAACAGAAGAAGTCATCGAAGCAAAGCCACTGCCAGGCCATACATCTGCACAATTGGCTGAAATAACAGCTTTAACCAGAGCCCTTGAAATTTCTGAAGGCAAAAGAGTAAATATCTATACAGATTCCAAGTACGCCTTCATGACAGTCCATGCACATGGTGCACTCTATAAAGAAAGAGGCCTACTCACGTCTTCAGGACAACAAATCAAATATGCGGCTGAAATCGCGGCCCTCCTGGAAGCAGTATGGAAACCAAGTGCTGTCAGCATCATGCACTGCCGTGGCCACCAAAAAAGGTCATGATGAAATTCCAAAAGGTAACAGACGCGCAGACCAGGCCGCAAAAGCAGCTGCAAAACCGCCACCGCCAACAGAAGATCAAGCTAAAGTACTGATCTGCAAGCAAGAACCTCAACCTTCCATGCCAAATTACGAGTTCTATATGAATTTGAAAAAGTTTGAACCCCACGGCGAGTTCATTGAAATAATACGGCACAAATGGCAAGATGATTATGAACTGTTAGAACTCAATCATGATTATATCCAATGGCTTTTCCCAACTCGGACACAAGGCCGAAATTTCTACTCTACTCCCCTAAGTCCGCAAGAGACACGCCTAATGGTTAACACCTCAGAAGTTCAGCAAAGACTGCGCAGAGTCTACAAGATGATGCTGAAATTCTTCGGCGTAAAAATAGTGGGGGAGGAGGAAGACAAAGAAATAACTGAAGTTGAACGAGCAGAAAATTTCGCGTCACGTTTTGAAAATTTGACAATCAATCCTCACAATAATCTACGGATCACACGAATACTGCACAGTCTGGGAGAATTGGGAGCAGAAGAATATCAAGTCCCACTGGTGAGGTTCTTCCTCAAGGAGATCCTTATCAAGAACAGACTGCCAAGAATGAAGAAAAGTGCAATGAACTTGTTCATACCAGCAGTAAGAGATTCACAAGACAGACAAGATTTGTTATTTTTTGCATGGCGATACTATTTCCCAAAAGTATCCAGAACTGTTTGCAACAACTTGCCCGGCTACTGGGCATCACCTGGAAGCTATATACCGCCTACAGGCCCCAAAGTTCGGGAAAAGTTGAAAGAATGAACCGTACCCTAAAGACTTTGATGTCCAAACTGTGCCAAGAGACGTCATTGAGCTGGTTGGACTTGCTGCCGATAGTCCTTTTGCACATTAGGTGCAGACCAACCCCCCAATTGAAGCTAAGTCCGTACGAACTTATGTTTGGACGGCCAACCCCTCTAATTAATGGACTAAGGGGGGACCTTCGGGCATTGGGAGAAACTAAACTAAATGATCAGGTAGTAATGCTGGGTAAATCAATGCAGAAATTAAATACTTGGGTGGGGGATAATATACCGCATTTTCTGTATCCTTCACTGCATAAGTATTGTCCGGGTGACTCAGTATGGGTAAAAGAGTGGAAAAATGATCCACTAGGTCCAAAATGGAGAGGTCCTTATCTTGTCCTGTTATCAACCCCCACAGCAGTAAAGGTTGCCGAGGTGGTCCCGTGGATACATCACTCCAGAGTGAAAGCAGCTGCAGGAAGTCCTGAACCAGCATGGAAGGTCGTTACCAACGAGACCAACCCGCTGAGGCTGAAGCTGACAAAGACCACAGCCATGAGCACCTAAATGATCCTAACCCAGATAATACAGAGGATCAACAAGTGGGTGTTTTGATGGGCACAGGTCCTGACCACCCGCCAACGGGGGATACCCACAGGGTGCTTTTTAGGGGCCCGGCCCCCACCCTTGATCATCCAGAAATGTTTTTTACTTTTGAAATTCCGGTGGGGAGGGATTGGGTTTATGTGACTGTGAAAAGAATTGCCCAAGGAATTCTGACATTCGGGGCATTTGTGGTGCTGATTTTATATCTTGCTAATTTGATTTATGGACTCTCGCGTGGAGCATGCTCTAATTGTACGGGCAATGTGGGGAAAGTGGATATTTCCCATATCTGGAATGGTACGCACCGGTGATGGAGAACCGTACCATGTGGAGACAAAAACGAGAGGCGCTATCTGGAACCAACCCAAGAGGACACTTACTTGTGCAATTCAAATATGACTATGCTAAAAAGTCTGGGCAAACCGCATGCTGGGTGTGTAGTAGACTGCACCCAGAGACAATTCATATACCATTTGCCTCTGTTCCAATGAATTTGAGTATGTTTGTATCAGGGAATGTCACAATACATGCTGTCGATGCACCAAGGGAAAAGACAGAATCAGTCAGTCCCGGGTACCCCATAATAGGACCAGTGTATCCACCAGAATGGTGTTTTCAACTAGGACCAGATAAAGAAATAAATAACGAGGGTGGGTTATGTAACTCAAGTCAGTTCAACTGGACATCATACATTTACATATTCAAAACAGGACAAAAGGCGAATTATTTATATATACGATGCAGGCAACTCACTAGAAACCAAGAGGCGGTGATTGGGAATGTGACCAATGGGAGGCAGGGTGCAGTGGATATGATGAGACGGCTGAGACACCTTGCGATAGAGATATCAAAGGGAACACTACATTCATCACCATTTATAGTGAAAGGAGGGTACCAGGTGTGCTGTGAGAGGGTGTGTTACACATGGGTACCACCAACAATAACGGGAATGTGTTATTTGGCTAAGCTGGTCCCAATCCAGAGACTAAGGGGAGAAGACACAAACACAGACACAGAACTACACCCTAGGTACCCACTGGTGTTTGAGAGACCAAAGAGAGAATTGTTCGCGAAGATGGATCGAATATGGACATGGTTGCCAGCATGGACTGGATGGGGAGGAGAGATGATGAGGAGATTGAATAGCTATGTCAATTTGATGGATGAGATTCTGAATAGAACCAGTATGGATATCCAGCTGCTGAATCTGGAAATGCGTGAGTTACGAAAGGTGCAGATGATACATGATATGGCGCTTGAGCAGATCAGTGCAGCCTTGAATGGATTGTGTGAAATGACAATGCACTATGAATGTTGCACCTTCATCAGAAACACTACACATGAAGTCCCAGATTATTACCAGGTAATTCAAGATCACCAGAGAAGGTAGCACAGTTGCAGGGTATAGCCAGGAGGATTGCTGCCGAAGGCTGGAATCCGCTCCGTGGGTTTGGAGCAATGGGAGAATGGTTTGGTTCCATCTTGAGATTTATCTCACGGATTGGATCCACGATACTCATGATAGTGGTGATCTTGATCATAGGGATACTGATATACCGCATAGGGCTATGTTTATGGCCACTGTGCAAAACAGCACTGACACCTACACAAACACAGAAGATACCACTGATAATCCCACAGGGTATGTTCCCAGTGAAAGAAACCCCCCCCCCCAGTACAAGGAGTTTCAGAATAGTGGAGTGTAATGGCTACAAGTGCCAGGAAAAGATCCTGACACTTGAGCCAAGGGGGGAATGAAGTGGAAATAGGCTGGAAGACGGCCGCCATTGTACACAGGCGGCCATCTTGTTCAGAATATTGGTTCACTTGTATATAACTAGACAGGTTTGTAGCTGAAACTAGAATGAGGTATACGTAGAAATTTAGGAATGCGTTTAGATTAGCAGAAAAGCAATTAAAGCCTTATGAAAGATCTTTGCTGTTCCTGGCACGGAGGAGAAAAGCGACTCAAGGTCGTTGGGGCCCGCAGAAAGACAAAGGAGTAGAGATCAGGCCAGGTGCCATCTGTAACAAGTGATTGTAGGCGCAAGGGAGGAGGGCGCAGCCCGGAACAGTAAGAGCAATTAATTATGATTTACTGAAACTAACACAAAGTTTGCCAATTTACAGCCAAATTAATGGAATGTTTTTGTATTAGCCAAAGGGAGGTATTAACCCACGTGGGGTGGAATAAAGTGTCATTGGGAGGTGGGCTAACTGGGATGTACCTAATTACGTATTTTTGGGTATAAGATCCCTTGCACGGGTGAAAGGGGGGGGCTCACTCTTTGCGATTCAATCCTGTGTGGGCACTTGTGTGACGACACAATAAAGTTTGCCTTTCCTGAAGAGACTCGTGTTCTGACAATCCTTACTTGTGCCCGGTCCGGCGCCGTCTTGAAAGTGAATCTGTTTTTGTCCGTCTACAGCAGCTCTGTCATCTGGCGGCCGCATGCTCCTCAAGGGATCCTTGGGAGGCCAAGGAGGGCTGCCCTCTACAGTGCCTGATTAGCGGGCCTAGTCTGCCTGATGTTTTAGCAACAAGGTGTGGGAAATGTTGATTCCCATAGGCGTCAATGTTAAAAATATTCCCGTTTAATTCAATATCTAATAAACCGTTGCTTATAATATTCTGCAGTAAAGAGTCACTTTATTTTTAGATTTTAGGATTTTTTAAACTTCAAATAATTTTATTTATTTTTTTCCGAACATTTTGCCTGAAAAGTTCGAAGTTCGCAAACTTTCGAACAGCCGATGTTCGATGCAAACTTAGAATAGATTTGAACCGGTAGCCCATCCCTATAGCAGAGGGCCGAGTACCGAGCCTTGGGGTACACTGCATGTGACTGGGAGGGGGAGGGAATCGCTGTCAGAAATGGCAATGGGCTCAAGAAGGTTCACATTTCTGTCTGCCTCTACTAACTATCAATCAGCTGTTAGGACATTGGCAAAATACCCTGTCCCTCCCAGTGCAGCATGCACCCTTTTACCCAAGAATAGGGACTATTGACATCCATAACTAAGAGACTGTAACGGTAGCGGTATCGCTTCCCCGAGTAGCGGAGTTGAGATCCTTAAGGGCAAAAGTATCTGCTGGATCAATATAGGAGTTTCATAAAATACAGACTGTAACTCAAAAGCCAAGGAGTCCCAAGGACTGACTTAATTGCCTCTAGGCTCTGAAGGTTTCGTGACCGACAGGTAACCTAAGACACACTCAGAAACACAAGATGTAGTTCGACAGTCTCTATAGCAATCAAGGTGCAGGGCAGTCAACAGAAAAGCAGAAACAGGTTGTACGGTTATGTACTTGTGGATTGCAGATACCGGGCGAATACCCGAAGGTATTAACTTGCATACAGGGTTGTTCTCATGAGTATATTCTGAGATGCTTTCAAAAATAACATTTGGCAAAAATAAACAATCTTTCTTAATCGCGGTTTTCACATGAACATTAACATGAGCTGTACATTGGGTAAAGGTACCTCGAAAGGTACCAAGCGATATCCCTCAACGAGATGGGACAGAACCCAGATAACGAGCAATAAACCCAGCGGCAAGCATGGGGTTAAATTGCCAACGCTCACAGACAGCAATATACAAACGAGTATATTACAAGCTGGGTCGAATAACAGGAGCAGGAATCGCATACAGAAATTGGTCGTCAACAGGGAATAGCAATCAGTCTCAGAATAGCGGTGCGGGAAATTAACTCCGGGCAACGAGGAAACTCCTCGCGCCCGGTTTTAAAGCCAGCGGCTCCTTGTGACCACACCTGGCCCCGCCCCCTCAGACGCAGATCTGCCAGCAGGAAGTACTACCAACCAGTGGTACCCCACCATGCCCAGACCCCCCAGGGAGCACAGCAGGGGCTGAGGATGTAACGGAGACCTTGAAAATCACATCGGGTCCTTCTAAGTATTATACACTAATCCAGGGATCCTCAGTGTTTTTTGTTCGGGAGCCACAGCGGCAAGAGATCAGTCAAGTGGAGAGCCGCATTACAGAAATACTGGTGGTCAATCGGTTTGCCCCCCCCAATACTGTATATTTTAAGCCTATAATTCACTGGATGAGCAGAAAAATGCATTAATAACCTTAGCGGTAATTTTGTTTCAGCTTTTGACTTCCCAGGTTTCAAATTTTTTCCTCAGTTTATGACTGTCTCAGCGTCTTTGTTTGCAAACTTTGCTCGGTCCTTCATCTTGCTTTCTTTCCTCTGCTTTCTGGGCCTCTAATTACGATTTTCTTTGGGCCCCTTTTCTTTCAACTGTGCCTCTTTCTCCAATTCTTTCATGTGCCCCTTGCCATCCCTCTTTCCTGTGCCCCTTGCCATCCCTGTCTCCCTTGCCTTCCCCCTTTCCTGTCTCCCTTCCCTTCCCTTCCCAGTGCCACTTTCATTCTTTCCTGTGCCCCTTGCTTGCTCCGCACCGGTCAGATAGTGTCACGCCTGGTGCAGTAGTCACGTGGCCTCCCGGATACCCTGCCACGCGCATACAGGAAGTCCCCCTGGATTCGGGGCCATCTGGTGCAGAGCGCAGCCGTACACGGGGTATCCTGACAGTACCGAGACCCCTAACCCGTCCCCATGTAACAAACACACAGTGCACAATGCGAGTGTCTCGACTTTGCGAGCCACCACTGCCGGCTGCGAGAGGAACAGTGCACTAATCACTACAGGTCCGTCAATATCTCTCCAAGGCAGTTCTGATACACATATGTATTTTATTTTTGTCTGTTAGCTCTATTTGAGCCTGTCTGTGATTATTTGTCCTGAGGCCCTCTAGTGGTCCTGAGCTCGGATGCCATTTTGGCATCTTGAATCTGAGACGCATATAATAAAAGTTACATTTGAGAGTTTTTGAATCCTCTACATTTTGACAGAGTCAACTGGGTTACCCCCGCTTTTCTCATGTGCTACTTAGTAGTAACTCCCATTGGCTGCTATGTTGTCATATATTGTTCTTTGCTAACCTCATCAGTAATGGTCATCCACACACTTCGAATACCCATGAACCCCTGAAATGCCAGTAACGGAAGGGAAAATATGAAACAGTACCCAGCAAGTCATGTAGAATGCCCATTAACCCATGAATTGCTGGCAACATAAGTGAAAATATAAAATTGTACTCAGCGCTGCATGTTGAATCCCCATTAACCCTTGAAATACCACAAAACCAGGGGAAAACATTGTGATTAACACAGTATGGCATACGGCTTCCCCAGTAACTAGTGATGGGCGGGCCGAACACCCCCATGTTTGGTTCGCATTCGAACAATTGAAAAAGTTTGAATTCGAACGTGAACACGATTCGAGCACAATGCAAGACAATGGGGGCTCAAAAGTTCGAAAATTAACGTCCCCTTCAGAGGGCATATATGCAAGATATTAGCCATAAAAAGGTGTATGGGGGTCCGGGTACTGCCCTGGGGGACAGGAAACCATGAAAAATAATAAAAAGACAAAGTTTTTAACCATTTCACTGCTTAGTGCTGAGCCATTTCACCGCTGTGCGCGGAGCTAATTTTTACTGCTTTTGCTCAGGTTTAAACGCGATTTGAAGCCATGGGAAATGTTTGAGCAACAACGAGTGGGAAAAATGACGATCTTAACGCAAACGTTAACGCTCACTTGCGTGAGCATTAACGTTTGCTGCGGTGTTCACCGCATATTAGAAAAAAACAATTGGTAGACACCAGCTACCTAATAACTTTATTTGGTGTACGTAAAATAAGAACGATTGACAGTTTAAAAACATATGTATGTTTCCATTTTTCGATATATATCACCCGATTAGGGGTGAATAACCTAACCGTGAAATAGTTGCCAAGTGTTTCACATGTGTGCACCAATTTTTCCGGAGACTGGCAAATACAATGTCCTAAATGCAATGAAGAGCAGAGTGATTCAATGCTCTAATGGACGCAGCATGTCCACATCAGTGGATTACGATGAACAAAAAAAGCAATAAGGGATAACCACTGTGAACAGATGAGTTAACAGATTTCAGTCCAAAACCATACTACTGTCTAAGACAGCAGTACTATATTCCACAGTATCATAAGGTTACACAGAAACCGCTACGCCCTCATTGGTAGGGGCGAGGAGCAATGAATTAAAGTGATAACCATGACACAGAGGTCTATAAAAAATACCTTGCTCCACATAGGGAATATCGACTGAATAGGGTTAACGAAGTCTGAATAATATCAATCACAACCAATACTGCTAATTCAAGTAAAGAATGCTATATTCCACAATATGCCAAAGTTGCACAATGATCGCTACGCCCTCGTTGGTAGGGGCAAGGACAATAATCAACAACGGTAGGTAACCATAACACAATCAATGTTAAAATGCCTTGCTTCTCAACAGGTTTCACCGCCTAAGCAACTGCGGCTTTTTCAAGAGACAAGACCCGACTACCTTCTCCTTACATACGCAAGACCCGATTACTATACCGAGGATCAGTTGTATGCTCCCACCCACTTGGCGTCTGACGTCATTGGGTCCGCCTCTGCTCTAGGATCCCCCTCTTGCATCCCGTTGGAATTCACACTGCTCTCCCATAAAATGGGCTGGCGTTATAGAATGACGACATCATGTAAACACCACACGTTCGGCGGCTTCACTGTTGCTAAGGAACACTTAGCAATTAACATACGTATGAGATGAAACAACTTGCTCTAAGGCAAAACCAATAACACCTATCGTATAAGTATAGTATAATGTATTCACATTGGCTCTTCAAAATAATGGTATAGTTGGCCGACACTTGTCACTGCTACAAAGTAATTTAGCACATGCTGGACGAACGAAGGCTCTAACTACAAAGAGTAACGCAAAGTTTTATAAGAGGATATATGATTTAGTAATTATATATGTAATGCTAATCTTAACCAAGCAACAATAAATAGTCAAAGTTGTCCTCAACAGTGGTGCCTCTTAAGGAACGATGATAATCATTACGCCATACGGTGCCCGAGGACCCGTGATTGGTCACATACTTAGCCCAAAAAAGGTTCCCCCCAAGAGGCTAAGGCTCAATTCTATGAAAGAGCGATTTACATGAGGTTTAGAAAATTAATAGTATACACCGCACAGCTAATGTTATGTCAGGTGTTGACCGTACACTTCTTAAATTAATTGCCACGGTTGTACACTCCATGGTAATTGCAAAAAACGGGCTGAAAACAATACGGTAATAATTTGTCAGGGGATAATTAACCAGATGGTTAACATTATCAGAAACAACCAGCAGTGCAAATGCTCGTGGCCTCATTAAGACCTAAAATGAACAATTAACAAATAGCTATAAGGGCACAACAAGAGACATATGTGCCTGAATAACCAGAAAGGAGCACCACTACACTTGGGGGCTGTAAACTAAATGATGATGTGTGGGAATAGGAAGAGAACAGAGGTAATAAAAATATTGAGGACGCGGTATAGTGTTGGTGGAGCTGATGACATCTAATTGCAAAATCTAAATAACTCCGTTGAAAAAAAAGGGGGGACAAGGGACCAGGGTCAAAAAAAGCTGACATAAATAAAAAATATATATATAAACAACGGTATTTATTAGTAATCAGAAATAAAAGGAGCGAAGGTAAATCCCTCATTTAAACCTCCAGGGTACACTGTACGTAATTCATAAATCCCAAATGCCTCTCTTCGGCGTAATCATAAAATCAAAATTTCCACGGCATGGACCCACTGAAACTTGCTCAATTACTTGGCACCTCAAGGCATCGACATTCCCACCATGTACAGATTTAAGGTGTCGTGCTACTGGAGTGTCATGAATATACCTAACGGAGCTAGCATGTTCAAGTATCCGTAGACGTAGTGGTCGAATGGTTTTACCCACATGTGCATGTCATTAGGTAAACGACCCCTTTGGAGCTGCAATTGAAGAATTGTTTTGCTCTATATGCTTTCCCATCTGGATTAGACCAAACTCCATTGCTATGTATGATGTATTTACAAGCCTTGCAACGGCCACATCTGTAAGTCCCTTTTAATGTCGTATTCAACCATGTTTGTTGAGAGGGCTTTGCCAAATGACTCTTAACTAACTGGTCTCCCAGATTTAAACATCTTCTTGATGTGAACGTGGGTTTATCAGGGAGTATCTTTGCAAGATGACAATCTTGCTTCAAAATAGTCCAGTATCGATTACAAATTTTCTGCACAGTATCCCAACCTGCATCAAAATTACCAATGAGTCTCATCTTTTGTTGTTCTGTGTTCAGGGTCAAAACTTTGTCCTTCAAAGTTGATATCTCTGATAGAGCCCGATGGTAAGCCCTCTTCAAGACTTTGTGAGGATAACACTTCTCACGGAACATCTTGCGTAAATCCTGGGCCTTCCGATAGAATTCATCATCATTAGAGCATATTCATCGTAATCTCAAATATTGGCCGACTGGGATACCTCTTTTCAGAGGTATGGGGTGAAAGGTTTTCCAATTAAGGAAGCTATTTGTAGCAGTAGATTTGCGGAACAGAGTAGTGCTCAAGGAGCCATCCTCCTCTTTGGGAATAGTAAAGTCTAGAAAGTTAATGTATTTATCATGTACTTTGTTCACATTCAATTTCTCGACGAACAGAGCGAACGTTTCCCTGGTACCTGACCAAATTAGGAAAGCATCGTCGATATACCTTTTCCATATCTTGATAAAGGGAAGGAACTCCGCCTTACCAACGTCAAATACAATATGTTTTTCCCACCAGCCCAAGAATAAATTTGCATAAGCTGGTGCCATGGCTGTTCCAGTGGACTGTTTGTAAAAGGTACCATCGAAAATAAAATAATTGTGCGTCAAAATGAATTTAAAAATCAATTGAATCACAGACCCCGCATGTTCAGAATGTTCTGCCCCTCTGTCAAGAATGTTTCTACATATTGGACAAGTGTCGGCCAACTATACCATTATTTTGAAGTGCCAATGTGAATACATTATACTATACTTACACGATAGGTGTTATGGGTTTTGCCTTCGAGCAAGTTGTTTCATCTCATACGTATGTTAATTGCTAAGTGTTCCTTAGCAACAGTTAAGCCACCGAACGTGTGGTGTTTACATGATGTCATCATTCTATAACGCCAGCCCATTTTATGGGAGAGCAGTGTGAATTCCAACGGGATGCAAGAGGGGAATCCTAGAGCAGAGGCAGACCCAATGATGTCAGACGCCAAGTGGGTGGGAGCATACAAAATACAAATCGGAAGATAGAGAGGTGTAACTCACGGAACAATGAACAATGTCCTTGGGGTGGATGCACCAGACCTAGATGGATTGGACTTCCATAATTCATCAATGGGAGTTGTAGTAGGTATTTGTTGTGAGGAAACACGCCAAAAAATGATTTCAAGAGAAAAATTAAAATTTATTATAACTAATATATTAAAAATAAATAAAATAAAGTGCTCATATGCCCGACGCGTTTCGTCTGTACAACAAACAGACTTCCTCAGGGGCAATGTGTACAAAGCAGAAAATAAAAATCAGCTGATTTTTATTTTATTTTCTGCTTTGTACTTATTTACACATTGCCCTTGAGGAAGTCTGTTTGTTGTACAGACGAAACGCGTCGGGCATATGGGTAATTTATTTTTAATATATTAGTTATAAAAATAAATTCTCATTTTTCTCTTTTGAAATCATTTTTTGGCGTGTTTCCTGACAACAAATACCTAATACAACTCCCATTGATGAATTATGGAAGTCCAATCCATCTAGGTCTGGTGCATCCACCCCAAGGACATTGTTCCGTGAGTTACACCTCTCTATTTCTGATTCAGAGGACACATCTTCCGATTTGTATTGGCTTTAAAAAGGAGAAAGTGAACCATCTCCTGGAAGAGTGTCCTAAGAAGTTAAGTATTTGTATACACCAATTGTTTTGTTACATTATATTGGGTGGGAGCATACAACTGATCCTCGGTATAGTAATCGGGTCTTGCGTATATAAGGAGAAGGTAGTCGGGTCTTGTCTCTTGAAAAAGCCGCAGTTGCTTAGGCGGTGAAACCTGTTGAGAAGCAAGGCATTTTAACATTGATTGTGTTATGGTTACCTACCGTTGTTGATTATTGTCCTTGCCCCTACCAACGAGGGCGTAGCGATCATTGTGCAACTTTGGCATATTGTGGAATATAGCATTCTTTACTTGAATTAGCAGTATTGGTTGTGATTGATATTATTCAGACTTCGTTAACCCTATTCAGTCGATATTCCCTATGTGGAGCAAGGTATTTTTTATAGACCTCTGTGTCATGGTTATCACTTTAATTCATTGCTCCTCGCCCCTACCAATGAGGGCGTAGCGGTTTCTGTGTAACCTTATGATACTGTGGAATATAGTACTGCTGTCTTAGACAGTAGTATGGTTTTGGACTGAAATCTGTTAACTCATCTGTTCACAGTGGTTATCCCTTATTGCTTTTTTTGTTCATCGTAATCCACTGATGTGGACATGCTGCGTCCATTAGAGCATTGAATCACTCTGCTCTTCATTGCATTTAGGACATTGGTGATTGCACCACACATGTGAAACACTTGGCAACTATTTCACAGTTAGGTTATTCACCCCTAAATCAGGTGATATGTAGGTTTCCATTTTTCGATATATATGTTTTTAAACGGTCGGTCGTTCTTGTTTTACGTACACCAAATAAAGTTATTAGGTAGCTGGTGTCTACCAATTGTTTTTTTCTGATCATGTGGGGTTACGTCCGTTTCTAGACACTAGTGTGGTAATCCCCAGTGTTTCTTTTGTCTACTCACCGCATATTACAATCCAAACCCAAACGGGTTAAGGAACCAAATTTGTAAGAAGTAGAATTAAAGCAGCATATGAATCCGCACACTGCCAGGCAGCACCTTTACAGTATAATTCCAGGGCTAGCCTCTATCACAGTGTCCTCCTAGCTTCCACCTGGACACATCTATCCAAGGCTACTGCAAGGTGATTTGAATCTACGCTTCGCAACGCCTAACACCTTAACTTTCAATGTTTAGTATGTATGCTTTCATAGCACTGTCCATGTTAATTTGTATGTTTATGTTAAAGTAAAATCCCATATAGTGTAACTGTTAAGATATTTTAACTAGACCTGTTTGCTATCATTAATTGCCATATCTTTACCAGTCCTGTTTGCACTCCAAAATTGCCATCTTTTACCAGTTATATTTATTTCCACTCAGCCATGGGCCTGGTATTCTGTGCCCCCCCCCCCCAGTCATGATTCACTGCATTAGAGAATTTATTGCCCCAACATCCCCCAAAGATGCAATGTAATCCTGGATTTCTGTTTTTTCAGCATACTCAACTCCATACAGCTTCCAGGGCTAGCCTCTATCACAGTGTCCTCCTAGAAAAGAAACCCAGATACACCATAGCCTGCTCAGCTCCTTTACCGTATCAGCTGGGTGCTGGTGGAGAGTGTTAAAATCCAGCCCTCCCACCCCCACACAGAGCTTTAAAACCCTTCAAATCACTATTTTCCAAAAATAAAAACCTGTCCAAATTCCTTTTTATTCTGCTGCTTGCACTTGCAAATGATGTTGAATCCAACCCTGGTCCAATAGCTGACACCATATTTAATCTCCCCACTAAAAAAGGCCTCTCCTTTGTGCATTGCAACATCCGCAGTTTACTCCCTAAACTGGATGAGTTTAAAGCTTGGTGCTACTATTACAAACCTAAAGTCATTGAGCTGACAGAATCATGGTTAACCCCTAAAGTGCCAGACTCTGCCATAGCAATACAAGGGTATTCGTGCTCTAGAAAGGACAGAGCTAAGAGAGGAGGGGGAATGGTTATCTATGTTGACAACTCCATAAAGCTCACCCCATTGCAGAATCCTAGCTCCCCGGCCACATTTGATTTCCTTTCTGGTACTATTGAGATCCCGTTCAGTAAAACAATTATTGTTGCTGGATTCTACCGCCCACCAAGTTCCCCAGTGCAATCCCTTTCTAACATAACCCAAATTCTTAGTAAATTAGTCGCTCAAAACCAAAATAATGTTGATTGGCTGAATCCTAAAAACAATAAACACTGCTCACTGTTTAAGGCTTTGCAGCTAACACAATTAATCTCCTCCCCCACTCGCATTAATATGAAAAGCCCTAACCACACCTTGCTGGACTGGATTCTCTCATGTCCTGATCGAATACAGGAGGCAGGCGTTCTCGCTAACAGTTTCAGTGATCACTGCCTAGTGTACTGTGTGTGCAAAATAAGGGCCATAAAATGTCCACCAAAATCACCAGGTCTTTCAAGAAATTTAATCTTGAATCCTTGCTAAATGATCTCAAACAGCTCCCATGGTACAGACTAAGCCTAATCCCAGACCTGGACTGTGCAATTGAATACTTTCAAGCCGAGCTCCTGAAAGTCTGGAACACCCATACCCCACTGCGCAAAGTGCGAGTAAAAGGGGCCCATCTTGCCTGGGTTACAGCTGACCTCACGCATATGTACCAGTTTAGAGACTCCCTGTGGTCAAAGTTCAAGTACTGGATCCATGAACGATCACTGAATACCGAAAACGCCAGAATGAATGCACAAAAGAAACAAAAATGGCTAAAGCCCAATACTTCAATGAAAATTTAAACAATAACATATCAAACCCCAGAAATTTTTGGAAAATCATAAGTAACATACAAGCACCCCCATCCACTCCCAACCAGCTGCTTTAAAAGTAAACAACCAAACTGTACAACACCCCCTAGATGTAGCAAATGCTTTTAATAATTATTTTGTAGGATGCGCCACCACCCTGATTGCTAAGCTAGGAAATGACACGCAATCAGAAAGGCCGCACGCAGGTCAGGACCCACCAACAGTGCAAAGACCCCGTAACCAAGAGAAAGTCAGTTTTAGGCCAGTGCCTGTCAGTGCCATCACTAAACTTCTCCGTAACCAAAAAATGAAATACCAGTCTGGACCTGATCAAATCCCAGCAATGCTGCTGAAAATAAGTGCACCAGCAATTGCAAAACCTGTCACAACCCTGATTAATGAATCACTGGCAACTGGATACATACCCAAACTCTGGAAGACTGCAAGGGTGGTACCTATCTATAAAAGTGGAGACAATACTTTGGTATCCAACTACCGCCCAATATCACTGCTCCCTGTAATGTCAAAAATTCTGGAAAATGTGTCTATACTCAATTACGTGATTATTGTCAGTATCAGAACTATTTAACCCCAGATCAGGCTTTTGTCCAAACCAGTCAACTACAACTGCCCTTTTAAAAGTTAGTAATGATATCCAAGCGGGCATGGAACAAGGAAATCTAACTGGAGCCATCTTCCTTGATTTTGCCACAGTAGACCATGGCATCCTATTACAAAAACGTAAGAACTCTGGTATTGGTGATAGCACGTTAACCTGGTTCCAATCATATGTGTCTGATAGGTCGCAATTTGTGTCCATTTCTGACAGCACTTCCCTTCCCAGTCACGTGCAGTGTACCCCAAGGCTCGATACTTGGCCCCCTGCTATTCACAATATTCATAAACGATCTGCCCAATGTCTGCGAAGCTTCAACTGTACACATGTACGCAGACGACACTGTAATCTATACCAGCAAACCAAATCTCCCGCAGCTGGAGGCAGTGCTGCAAGAACAATTCACAGGGGTAGAAAAGTGGATCGCAAATAACAAACTTTTTCTAAATACTGACAAAACTGTTACAATGCTCTTTGAAACAGCACCTAAACTACACAAATTGCAAACACCCCATCTATGTGTTGGGACAAAATCAAATGGCACACTGACCACAGTCACTTCTCTCAAATACCTAGGTATGTGGTTAGACCCAAATCTATCTTTTGGACCCACATCGAAAAACTCTCATCTAAACTCTACCCCAAACTAGGTGCCCTGTACAGAAACAAATCCTGCCTGAGCCCCAAAGTAAGAAAGCAGATTGTACAACAAAAATGCTTATGCCAGCCATTGAATACAGAGATTAAGTATATGCAGCCGCCCCACAAACACACCTCCAGAAACTTACTACATTGTATAACTCATTCTGTCGCTTTGTGCTACAATGTAACTACATGACCCACCATTGTGACATGCTAAAAGAACTAAACTGGCCATCGCTGGAATCTAGATGCACTCTTCTCCTTTCCAACCTGGTGTTTAAGAGCTTTTCTGGGAAGCTACCACCCTACCTGAATATGCTGCTTCCCCCGGCAGTTCCCTCATCCTATAACCTCAGATCCAGGACCAGCACCTTACTTGCAATACAAAAAGAAAATGTCTCGATCCTCATTTTCCTACAGAACACCGCAAATATGGAATAACCTCCCAAACACCGTCAAATCTTCCCCCAGTCTAAAGTCCCTCAAGACTAACCTATTAACATACCTCAATACAGAATGCACCTGTAAACATGTAACATAATGACTTTATTTCCTCCATATTTATTGTTCTGTTAATCTGTATATTTGGTCTTGTGTTAATATCTTGCATTTTTACTATTTTGTATTTCTGTAACCACTCAATGTTCTCGAACCCAGGACATACTTGAAAACGAGAGAAATCTCAATGTATCCTTCCTGGTAAAATCCTTTATAAATGAAAAAAAAAAAAAATAATGAAAAAAATTGAAAAAAAAACACCACTTTTTCGAACTTTGACCCCCAAAATGTCTTATGTATCAACAACCGTATCAACAACCGTCAAAAAAATTTAATTCCTTAGTAGTTTCTAAATTTAGTTCTGAGTTTAGCAATACCCAATGTTTACATTCTCCTCGCTTTTTTCCTTATTTTATGCAACAATAAGTGCAAGTAGCACTTTGCCATTTCCAAAGAGTTTATTTTCAAAATAAGGGATAGTGACAGATATCAGTGTTACAATGTCACTAATTCCTGAATAACCCTCCACATATACATATTTTTTTAAAGTACACAAATCAAGGTATTAAACTTGGGGTATTTTGACTCTTTCCATGCAAACCATTTTACCACATATCTATGCCAAAGTTTGAGAAAAAAAAATGTTTTGGTGATTTATTTTTTTTGAACGCAATTTAAGAATACATGTACTGTGAACTTTAAGGTTTACTGCCAAAAAGCACCCCAAAATATGTTCAGCAACATCTGAGTAAATTGATACCACCCATGTATAGGTATGTAGGGTCATTTGGGGGCTAATTGGCCTTATTTGGGGGGTGCGCATTTCAGTTTTCCAACTTGGAATTTTCACATTTCGTCATCATGCACCCATGTCCTATTTGGGACATTTTTGAAGCCGGCCAAAGTAATTTACCCCCATCAAACCATATATTTTTAGAAAGGGCACACCCTAGGGTACTTCAAAGATTTGTATTTTAACACGTTCCATGCACTAGCTCTATGTCAAACTTTCAGGTAGTCACTTTTTGTGTTATTTTTTCACACACATTGTACTTTAGGCATGAATTGTCAAATCCAGTTATGGGTTACTGCCAAAAAACACCCCAAAATATGTTCAGCAACATCTTCTGAGTAAAGTGATACCACCCATATATAGATTTGTTCTGTTGTTTTTGGGGTGCTACGCCAATCTTTTGACATGTGCTTGTCAATTTTCTAATTTGACATATCTTCTTTGCTTATCTTCTTTTTAGGGTCCTTTTTACATACCCCAATTTTATGAACGTGCATATATTTGGTAAGCTAACACCCCAAAGTATTGTAAATGGAGTGTTTTTATGCTATGGATGCAACCGTTTGCTCCAAACAAATTGGATACTGTTTGGTGGTCATTTTTCATTTTCACACCCACATCAGTTTTGGACTGTGATTTAGGAGACACTGTTGTCTGTTAGTGCATGAAAACTCCAGGTTGTTTTCTGCAAGGTCTCCTGAGTACACCCATGCCCCCCATGCATAGGTTTGCCAGGATTTTGGGAAGGTTCAAATACAAATTTTATGACTTTGTCATTGGAGTTGAAATTGAGATTATTTCTTCAGCTAGGCCTATCTTTGGTTTTGGGTCTACCGCATACCCCAGTTTGAATTATTGCCAAAAAATTGTTTATATTTGTTATGTTGACACCCCAAGGTATTGCATATGGAGTGCTTTGATGCCATGAATGCAACAGTTTTAGCCCAAAAACATTTGAGAAGGTGTGTGGCGGTAATTTTTCAATTTTTTATTTTTACGCCCACATTAGATTTGGACTGTGATTTAGGAGACACTGTTGTCGGTTACTGCATGAAAACTCTCCAGGTTGTTTTCTGCAAGGTCTCCTGAGTACACCCATGCCCCCCATGCATAGGTGTGCAAAGATTTTGGCAAAATACAGCACCAATTGTAGAACATAAAAATGTAGGAATAAAATGTAAAAGTCTGGTGCAGTAAAAGAAAAAAAAAAAAAAAAAAAAAAAAAAAAAAATCACAGATCACACAGTGTCTTGAAACAGTCCCCAAGACACAGACCGGGTTGTCCAGGGCATTCTGGGCAGTAAAAGATGGCGTCTCTCCTCTGCGCCCTCTTGAAAACACACCCGGCATCTTTATTGGGGTTTCTGTTTGCCCTCAGTAGGGGGGATTTTATAAATAAAATGTGTAGCCAACTCTGTCCCCCATCACCGCCCGGGGAGCAGGTGCATCCTGGTACAAAAACCCCGAAATGACCTGGAGCTGAAACTGTAAAAAGGACAGCGTCACTCCGGGGTTTGCCTTTTTGCAGAGCAAAAAGGCATTGTGGGTTGCAATTTGCATCAGGTAAATTGCAACCTTTTTGTACCAGGCCCTTGACTTCCGCATAATCTGGTAGGGCTGGAGCAGCTGATCTGCCAGATCAACCCCACCCATATGCCGGTTATAGGCTTTGATGCACACTGGCTTCCTGATGCGCTCAGCTCTGCCACGTACAGAGACCTCCACAGACCTCTCAGTGTGGATGGTGGATAGAAGGTATACATCCTTCTTGTCTCTGTACTTAACCGCCAACAGCTCCTCTTGGCGCAGAGCTGAGGACTCCCCCCCCTTTTTAACCGGGTGCGGACAAGCTGTGCTGGGAAACCTACGCGGTTCTTGCGAACAGTACCGCATGCTGCTGTATCAAAACAATACAGCAGCTTGAACAAAGGGACACTCGCATAAAAATTATCAACATACAAGTGGTACCCTTTGTTCATCAGGGGAAAAAGTAGGTCCCACACAATCTTGCCACTGGTTCCCATGTGTTCTGGGCAACCTGGAGGGTCAAGGCTACTATCCTTTCCCTCGTACACCCGGAAGGCCTGAGTATACCCACTCTCGCTGTCACAGAGCTTATACACCTTCACTCCATACCTGGAGCGTTTGGAAGGAATATACTGCATGAATCCCAGCCTTCCCTTGTATTTCATTAGGGATTCATGCACACAGATATTCCTTGCAGGTGTATAAGCCTCTGCAAACCTGGCGGCGAAGTGGGTAATCAGGGGGCAGATTTTATACAGCCTGTCAAAATGGGGATGCTCTCTATTGAAGTGCATGAAACGCAAAATGTTTTCATACCTTCTACGTGACATTGATTGGGGGTAGAGCAGATGGGGCTACTGCTCCAGTAGGAGCGAATTGAGGGCTTCTTTATGATGCCCATCAGCATAGTAAGTGCCCAGAATTTCAGAAATTCTGGCACATCTAGCGGGGTCCATTGCTGCCTTGCCAAGTAGGAGTCTGGCTTTGCAGCACAATGCTGATGGGCATACAGATTTGATTGGGCAACAATGTGGCCCAACAAATCATCCCCCATAAACACCTGCAAAAACTGTGTGGCGGCAAATCCTGCAACATCAATATTGATGCCAGGATTTGCCGTGAAAGGAGGGATATCTGGCCTCTGGCGATGAGGCACTACCCACTCCTCAGCTGGAGTTGTGCGTCTCCTGCTGGCAGGTGGTGGCCCAGGATCTGCATCAGAAACATCACTAGGAGATACATCAGCCAGCGTAGATGATGTATTTAGTGAGGTCTCTGAGCAGTTAGCGGGGTCAAAATCTGGGTCTGAGACGCAGATACCTCAGATTCTGACGCCAGGATGGCATATGCCTCCTCAGCGCTGTACACCCTCTCAGACATTATATATATATATATATTATTGGTTCTTAGAAGAACCGTTGGGTTTCACAAGAAAATACAAAAACACCTAAATCTCTCTAAACCTGCCTCAATTCTTCTAAATCTCCCTAAAATCTCTCTAAATCTGCCTCAATTTTTCTAATCTCACTAAATCTACCTGAAATCTCTAACCTGTCAAATCTGATCTCTCTCTCTCGCTCACCAAAACACAAGTGAGGAGAGGGAGGGAGAATCACAGAGGTCATGGCCAATATTTACAAAATATTGACCTGACAAATTAGAAATTTTTAGATTTTTTATAACTTCTGATTGGATGTTGCTAGCCTGCCTCTGATGAGGCAGGCTAGGAACATCCCACAGCCCCAAGATGACCCTGCCCTTAGAAGGGCAGCGCCATCTTGGCTGTCACTTTTATACCTTTTTATTTATTTATTTCTCTTTTTTTACACTTTTTTTAGTCTGCTGGGTGCCTTGATCCCTCGAGGCACCCAGCAGAGCACCTGATCACTCATGTGATCGTTTTTGTACTGAGTGCCACGATACCTCGTGGCACTCAGTACTTCCTGCCGCTACCGGAAGTGATCGCTCGGGGGGAGCGATCACGGACGGACCGGCGGCAGGTAACCATATTGCAAGGATGCCTCGATGTCGAGGCATCCCTGCAATATACTCAGAGCAGCTGGAAGCGATACCGATCGCTTCCAGCGCTCTGTAGAAGTGCGGGCACCTTTCCGGTCAAACCGGATGCTGATCGCTCCCGGGGAGCGATCACAAGGTGCCCCGGCACTTCTAACCGCCATTGCATGGATGCCTGGACTCCCAGGCAGCCTGCAATGGCGTTTTAAGCTGCTGGAAGCGATCCAATCGCTTCCAGCGCTCAAGACCGCAGGACGTACCATGTACGTCAGCGGGTCTAAAACAAACCCGCGGCCGTGACGTACATGGCACGTCCACGGTCTCTAAGGGGTTAAAAATGTCCTCTGATTTTTTTCTTTAAAAAAAATGTGTCGCCTTACCTTAGCCTGGTGGTCAGTGGGGGCTCCCTGGATCCTGATTGTGGGGGGGGGGCTCTGCCATGGCCGCAGGAGCAGTGACTCCCTCCCTGCGTCGCCTCTCTGCCACATGCACACAGCCAGCCTGAGAGATACACTAAGCGTGATGCGGCGCCTGTAGGCGGCGTCACGTGTCGAGACACGCTCAGTGTATCCAGATTTTTCCACCTCCCTCACTCAGGCCGCGTCACGATGCGGCGCTGAGCAACGGGAGTTGAAAAATATCCAACTTTCCCGGCGGCAGAGCGACGTGCTGAGAGGAGGGGCTGGATCTGTAGCACACGGCGTATGTGCAGGGTCCTGTAGGTTCCTCCCACCAGCGGTGCTCCTCACTCATTCCTCTGTCTTCACCCTAGCAGCACGGGGAGAGGAGAGCTGACCGGCAGCACTACCCGGGCCAGGTGCCGGCGGGACCCCCCCCTCCGTAATGTGAATAGCCCATCATTCCAATAAAATTCGCAAAAAAAAAAACACTGCCCAAGTCCACCACGCAGCCCACATGCGCCCCCCCCCCCCTCTACCTGGCTGATATAGATCTATGTCCAAGAAGTCTGGAGACTATATACAGTGGCAAGAAAAAGTATGTGAACCCCTTGGGATTACGTGGAGATTTGCATGAATTGGTCATAAAATGTGCTCTGATCATCTAAATCACAACAATTTGAAAAACACAGTCTGCTTAAAAGAATACAACACAAACATTATATGTTTTCTTGTTTTTATTGAACAGAACATGTAAACATTCACAGTGCAGGATGGAAAAAGTATGTGAACCTTTGGACTTAACTGGTTGACCCTCCTTTGGCAGCAATAACCTCAACCAAACGTTTCCTGCAGTTGCAGATCAGACCTGCACAACGATCTGGAGTAATTTTGGACCACTCCTCTTCACAAAACTGTTTCAGTGTAGCAATATTCTTGGGATGTCTGGTGTGAATCGCTCTCTTAAGGTCATGCCACAGTATTTCAATCGGGTTGAGGTCAGGACTCTGACTGGGCCACTCCAGAAGGCGTATTTTGTTTTGTTGAAGCCATTCTTTTGTTGAATTACTTGTATGCTTTGGGTCATTGTCCTGTTGCATCACCCATCCTCTGCGGAGCTTCAGTTGGCGGACAGATGGTCTTACGTTTTCCTGCAAAATGTCTTGATAAACTCTGGAATTCATTTTTCCATCAATGACAACAATCCGTCCAGGCCCTGAGGCAGCAAAGCAGCCCCAAACCATGATGCTCCCTCCGCCATCTTTTACAGTAGGGATGAGGTTGGTGTGCTGTGCCTTTTTTTCTCCACACATAGTGTTGTGTGTTTTTTCCAAACAACTCAATTTTGGTTTAATCTGTCCACAGAATATTTTGCCAGTAGTGCTGTGGAACATCCAGGTGCTCTTTTGCAAACTTCAAACGTGCTGCAATATTCTTTTTGGACAGCAATGGCTTCCTCCGTGGTGTCCTCCCATGTACTCCATTCTTGTTTACGGTCTTCCTTATTGTAGATGTGTCAACAAAAATTTTTAGCATGTGCCAGAGATTTCTGTAAGTCTTTATCTGACTCTCTAGGATTCTTCTTTACCTCACTAAGCATTCTGCGCTGGGCTCTTGCAGTCATCTTTACAGGACGACCACGCCTAGGGAGAGTAGCAACAGTGCTGAACTTTCTCCATTTGTAGACAGTCTGTCTTACCGTGGACACATGAACATCAAGGCTTTTGGAGATACTTTTGTAACCCTTTCCAGCTTCATGCAAGTCAACAATTCTTGATCGTAGGTCTTCTGAGAGCTCTTTGCTGCGAGGCATGGTTCACATCAGGCAGTGCTTCTTGAAACCAGTAAACCCAAAACTGGTGTGTGTTTTTAAAGGGCAGGACAGCTTTCAGCAACACATCCAATAATATCACACTGATTGGACTCAAGGTTGGCTCACACCTGGCTCCAATTAGCTCTTGGAGAAGTTATTAAGCAGACTGTTGTGCTCTGATCTTCATCTAAGTCACATTTTATGACCAATTCATGCAAAACTCCAAGTAATCCTAAAGGGTTCACATACTTTTTCTTGCCACTGTATATATTACAGCAGGGCTTCACAAATTGGCTTTGAATCTAGGAGCCAGCTGCAAAAGTTAGGAGCCAGGTTTTTTCCAGACTAAGGCCAGTGTCAGATGAGCGCACTAGATGCGCCCGTACCGACGTGCCTGCCGGCATTATGATGCTGCAACGGGGCTGGTCACACACTTAAGTGTGCGCGCACAAAAATGCACGCGCAACAAGCATCTGTGCACAAAGCCTCACCGTCAACGCTAGGCGCACGTTGAGGGGACTGCAAAGCATGATCCTCTCTAGGAGGATCGTGCTTTGCAGTGCTGAGCACACTAACTGCGCTCAGCGAGGTGGCCAGACGGGCGTCAGAGTGGAAGGAACGTCCACTCTCACAGACGTTCCTTCCGCTCTGCAAACTGCTTGTCTGACCCAGTCCTTACAAAGCTTAAAGAAAATGGTAAAGTGAATCTTTAGTCATTAAGACCGAGTACCGATACACTTGCTAATTGAGCTTGTCAAGCCTTCTAAGTGAAGTCTTCAAAGTGAGCACTTAGATCTTCTGGAGATACTCTGGGAGGTAGTCTGAGGTTAGACAGGAGGTAGAAAACCTACAAAAAGATAAGATTTGCTGGTTTTAAATCCATTCTTTTATAATGGCAGGCTTGGTCCAGTGTAAGAGCTGTCATGCCTTTGTTTTTAGATCCAATTTTTGGAGGTTTGGATTGTGCCTGATATGTAGGCAGCTCTCTTTATTGCAGCAGGAAATTGCCTGTTTGAAGTCTGAGATTTGTAAATTATCTGTTAGAGAAACTCAGGCTATGACTGTTACTAAGCCACTGCCACAGAGGCCTCCTAGGAGCGGCAGATGGACTACTGTAGGATCTGGTAGACTTAGCGTTGTGGATAGAAGGCATGTCCCACAATCTGTGGCTCTTCTTAATTCTTTTGAGGCACTTTCAGAGTGTAGTGGTAAGACGGATGTAGGCTCAGACACCATAGTTGAGGAACCACCATCCACTATGCCTAAGGTATGCAGCACTGCAACCAAGGACAAAAAGGAAAAGGTGGGACTTGATAGAAGGCAATTGTTGCTGGGTGATTCTATCATAAGAGGTGTTGAGCTGGAGAGTAGTGGTTTGGTGAGATGTCTTCCTGGGGCTACTGCTCGTAGAGACAAGAGACGTATTCTCAATATTGTCAAACAAGCAAAGCAACAAGGGGAAGTGGACGTTCTAGTCCATCTAGGGACTAATGACTTGGCTAGCAATGAGGTTTCTGAGATTAAGGAAGATTTTTGTGTTCTTGGAGGTGAAATACAGCAGATTGCGTCCACTGTGTCATTCTCTGAAGTTTTGCCTGTGCATAACATTCAAGATAGGCAGATGTGCAATAGGGAATTCAATTTGTGGCTTCGGGAATGGTGTCGGGAGCAAGGATTTGGCTTTGTGTCCCATGATAGCTCTAATTGGAGCAGAAAGGAACTGTATAAAAAATATGGTTTGCATCTTACTCATAGGGGAACATATGTTCTCAGTGAGAAGTTCAAAGGTTTCGCAAAGAAATATTTAAACTAGGAGGGGGGGACAAAAGGGTAAAAAACAATCTGCCCGATTGTCCCCCAAAACTAAATTGGAGGGTGCAAGCAACATGCGAGGTAAAAAAATGACAAGCTCAGAGTCGTGTCTACAAATGCTCGCAGTTTAGTCAATAAAAATCAATGAACTAGAGGCAATGATGGCAGCTGAAAAAGTAGATTTAGTGGCGGTTACTGAGACATGCTTCAGTGAGAAAAATAACTGGGACATAACAATACCGGGGTACTCTTTATATAGAAAAGACAGAGAAGGTAGGAAAGGAGGAGGAGTGGCCCTGTATGTGAAAAACAACATAAAAATTAACCAAATAAAAGTGAGCGAGGTGAACGTAGAGTCAGTTTGGGTTACGCTAACATTTGGCAATCATACAGTAGCTCGTGTAGGTGTGATCTATAGACCCCCTGGACAAGCAGAAGAACTAGATAATCTGCTGGTTGAGGAAATAGCCAAAATGGCAATGAAGGGGGAAGTTATTATCATGGGGGACTTTAATCTTCCTGATTTGAACTGGAAAACCAAAACAGCTGGGTGCACCAGGAGTACAAATATTCTAAACTCCTTACTGGGATTATCTCTAACACAAGTAGTTGAGGAGCCGACCCGTAAAGAGGCCATATTGGATTTAATACTCACAAATGGAGGTTTGGTATCAGACGTTGTTGTAGGTGAAAATTTGGGATATAGTGATCGTCAGTATGGTTTAATATAACAACAGTGATGGAGCCGCACCACACAAGAACGAAAGTTTTAGACTTTAAAAAAACAGATTTTTCTAAAATGAGATTTTGTGTGAAGGAGTCATTATCAGACTGGAGGAGTTTAAAGGGAGTCCAGGAGAAATGGGATTATTTAAAGGAAGCATTATTGAAGGCCACAGGAAATTGCATTCGGCTTGTTAGCAAAAACAAAAAAGGGAAGAAACCACTGTGGTACGCTGCAGAAGTGGCCAAAATAGTGAAGCACAAAAAGATAGCATTCAATAATTATAAAAAAACTCAGGCAAACCTATAAAATTAGGCAGAAAGAGGCAAAGCAATTTATAAGAGCTTCCAAAGCACACGCAGAAGAGAAAATAGCTCAGTCAGTAAAAAAGGGGGACAAAACATTTTAGATACATAAACGAGAAAAGAAAAGTAAAACAAGGATTAGTTAGATTAAAAACAAAAGGAAGGAAGGTATGTAGAAGAGGATAAAAGTCTCGCTGACTGCCTCAATGAATATTTTTGTTCAGTCTTTGCAGAAGAAAAGGAAGGAAAGGGACCTCAGTTAGGAGAGAACACTAAAGAGACATTTACATATCAGTTTACAGAGGAGGAGGTTCTACAGCAGCTGTCTAAAGTAAAGACAAATACGTCAATGGGGCCTGATGGGATCCACCCTAAATTATTAAAAGAGCTCAGTGGTGTAATAGCAAAACCGTTAACGGGAGTCGTCCAAGAAGACTGGAAATTAGCAAATGTTGTGCCCATTTACAAGAAGGGTAGTAGGGAGGAATCGGGGAACTATAGGCCAGTTAGTCTTACGTCAGTAGTGGGGAAATTAATGGAAACCATGTTAAAGGAAAGGATTGTTGAACATCTAAAAACACAGATTACAGGATCAGAAACAACATGGGTTTACCTCAGGGAGATCATGCCAAACTAATCTTATTGATTTTTTTGATTGGGTAACAAAAATAATAGACACAGGTGGTGCAGTAGACATTGCTTATTTAGATTTCAGTAAGGCTTTTGATACTGTTCCGCATAGAAGGCTTATCAATAAATTGCAATCTTTGAGTTTGGATTCCAATACTGTTGACTGGATTAGGCAGTGGCTGAGTGACAGACAACAGAGGGTTGTGGTAAATGGAGTTTATTCAGCGCAAGGTCTTATTACCAGTGGGGTACCTCAGGGGTCAGTACTTGGACCCATTCTCTTTAATATTTTTATTAGTGATATTGCAGAAGGTATTAATGGAAAAGTATGTCTTTTTGCTGATGACAAAGATTTGCAACAGGGTTGACGTTCCTGGAGGGATCAGCCAAATGACAAATGATTTCAGTAAACTAAAAAAATGGTCGGAGTTGTGGCAATTGAGTTTTAATGTGGATAAGTGCAAGATAATGCACCTGGGACGTAAAAACCCAAGGGCTGAATATAGAATATTTGATACAGTCCTAACCTCAACATCTGAGGAAAGGGATTTAGGGGTCATTATTTCAGAGGATCTAAGGGTAAGTAGTCAATGTAATAGAGCAGCAGGAAATGCTAGCAGAATGCTTGGTTGTGTAGGGAGAGGTATTAGCAGTAGGAAAAGGGAAGTGCTCATGCCACTGTACAGAGCACTGGTGAGACCTCACTTGGAGTACTGTGTGCAGTACTGGAGACCGTATCTCCAGAAGGATATAGACATCTTAGAGAGAGTTCAGAGAAGGGCTACTAAAATGGTGTACGGCTTGAAGGAGAAAAGTTACCAGGAAAGGCTTAATGATCTTAACATGTACAGCTTGGAAAAAAGACGAGACAGAGGAGATATGATAGAAACATTTAAATACATAAAGGGAATCCACAAGGTAGAGGAAGGGAGTATATTTAAAAGGAAACAAAATAGCAAAACAAGAGGACATAGTCTTAGATTAGAGGGGCAAAGGTTTAAAAGTAACACCAGGAAGCATTATTTTACTGAGAGGGTGGTGGATACATGGAACAGTCTTCCAGTAGAAGTGGTAGAGGCCAAAACAGTAATTGAATTTAAGCAAGCATGGGATAGGCATAAGGCTATCCTAAACAAAAGATAAATCCAGGTAAAGTATCCATGTAATTGGGCAGACTAGATGGGCCGAAAGGTTCTTATCTGCCGACATTTTTCTTTCTATGTTTCTATTTAATGTCATGTGACGCTTTCCAATAAATATATTTTAGGATTTTGCTGAGACCCTGTACAATTTACCATAATATTGAAACATAGACACACACCTTTCTGTCTTGTCCTCAATCTCTCACAATCAAGGGATGTAGATTTTTTTTGAGAAAAAACCTAGTTGTCCATCAAACTAAACCTTGCCTGGATCAGGGATTGTGTTACACATACGGTGTGAATAAGGTGTGCTTACACAGTATACTAATATAACACACAGGGTTATCCAAAGAGATTCGAAAAGTCACCGCACTTTTGGTGACTTTTCGTTCTCTTCAATTCGGTTCCTTTTGCCGATTGCATTTCTGTGACCCTGCGGTGTATTCAGCAAGCACCACAGGGTCCCCTAATTGCAGGGAAAAGCTGCCGCAAACCTGACGAAAACACACCGAAAACAAGCAAAAACATCTGGATTAACCTTCGAAGAAGCCGAACAGGAGCCGAACAGGAGCCGAATCACACAGAGCCGAAGCAGCTGTGACGTAGAGGAGGCAGTGAATAAATTAGAAAAACCATTTGTATGAATCTGGGAAAATGAAACGCTGTTTGCAAAGAAACTACTAAGCGAAAATGTCTGAAATTTTCACAGGAGGTCCAGGGAATGATAATAAAGAGGGCTGTTACAAAAAAAATAAGCAAACTGAAAAAAAAAAAAAAAAAAAAAAACTTTTATTTTTTTTTTAAAAAATTCAGAAAAATGCTTAAAGTATCCTAAAAAATCTATAAATAAAGAGACTTTTTGCTGCAGAATTTTATAATGAACGGTTTATTAGATATTGAATTAAAACGGGAATATTTTTAACATTGAAGTCTATGGGATTCTCCTGAATAAATTTGCCGAATTAAACCACCGAATGGCAGGACATTAGGGGAACCTTTCACTGCTGGTTTGTGTTCTCTGAATAGCCGAAGCAGTGCTTTTTCATGGGGATTTCACTGCCCTCGAACAGGGACCGAACAGGCACCGTATGTGCAGGCAATTCGACAGGATTTGGCGAATTGCCTGCTCTCTGGATAGCCGAATGGCCAGGAAAGGTAACCGAACGCTGATTTTCAGCGTTCGGTTACCTTTCTCAAGCAATTCGAATCTCTTTGGATAACCCTGTATGTCCCTGATCTGGGCATCATATACTGTGTATACCACACAGCTGATGCAGGCACAGTATATAACACACAGTGAATATTATAGGCAGCGTACATACATCCCTCCTAATAGTATGTAGATAATAGCACCTTATAACAAATATCACATCCAAGAGATTAAAGAACAAATGTACACACAAAAATTTCACAATGTATGCAATGAAAGCACAATTCTCAAAGAGCGACAACAGTCTCCCAATCTTCTGTATTTTTAGAGCGTGCTTTACTATGGCATACATATTAAAGGTGTGTACAAAAGTTAAATCGTCCATTAAGGCTGGGGTCAGACGAACGCAGTGTTAACGTCCGTGTTGCCCGCACATAAGTACGTCCGTGATAGCATACAATTGTTAAATGGAGCCCCACACACAAAGTACGTCCGCACAGAAGTGCGGAGGCTGACGGACGCTGGTTAAGCAAGAACGTAATACTGCTAGAACGAACGTGCGGAGTGCACCACGTACACAACGTCCGCATAGCTTTGTGTGTGAGTGATGGAGCGTGGTCAGACGGACTGCATTTATACGTCCAGCATTTTTGACGGACAGAATGTTTTTTCATTGTAATTTATTTCCCCTGCTACATCAGTCAAAAAATACGTCAGTGAAAAAAACCGACTGTGTGGCCACTACCTTGTCGTCAGTCAGAAAGTACGTCCATACTGCACGGACGCACAGTCCGTACAAAATGCGCTCGTCTGACCCTAGCCTTAGGGGTTTGACAGAGGCTATTAAAAAGACTGACGTGATGGATAGGCTCGAGAATGATACAAAATCTCTCACTTGGTTTGAGTCTGCAGAGTTAGTTGATTTCTTGTGGAGGAACATAAGAAACATTGTGAAATATTTGTGTGTACATTTGTGCTTATTTAAAACAGTGTTTTTATTGATGTAATAGATAGATGTGATATTTGTTATAAAAAGGTGCCATTATCTAGATACTATTACGAGGGATATTAAATAATCCCCCAATTGTGAGCAGCGCCCAACCAGAGGATTCCACACGCATACTTTTATTTTTTTAGCTGGCTGGGCTGTGTGATGCTGACCCAGGCACGTTCTGAGTCTGAAACCCAGCATGCACAGAGTTAAGCGCTCCTCCGCCTTCCCTCTAATCTGCCAGACAAAGAGGGAGGGAGCCAGGCCAGCAGTTGAGAGCGGGAAGGGGCAGAGCCAGCAGCTGTGTGTGCGCCTGTCATGGGGTCTGATTTATAACCCCAGACAGACGCGTGCTGACCGGCCCAGCAATAAAGTGTGCACACAGCTTTCCCGAGAGGACAATGCCTTGTAAAAGGCTTTATGTCCGGTGGCTGAAGGATCCACTGAGCAGGCCTGGCAGAAGAGGGGGCTTTGTATTCAAACCCAGGTGCCAGGGCAGCATTTGTCGCCATGGTGACCCTGGCGCCCGGGTTTGTCGACCCCTGTGAACAGCCAGACCGTTTGACATATATATATATATATATATATATATTTTAGTTATTATTGCAGAAGCCACTTGCACATCACAGCAATTCGATGAATTGCATCCCAGAGCTCCTGTGCCACATTCCCCATATGCAGCAAGGAATTCTGGGTAATTATATAATGTCAGAGGTCTGTCTGGAGATATATATACATACATACATACATACATACATACAGGTCCACAAATATTGGGACAGCGACACAATTCTAACATCTTTGGCTCTATACACCACCACAATGGAGTTGGAATGAAACAAACACAATGTGCTTTAACTGCAGACTGTCAGCTTTAATTTGAGGGTATGTACATACAGCAGTTTGCAGATGTGCCTCCCACTTGTTAAGGGACCAAAGGTAATGGGACAATTGGCTTCTCAGCTGGTCCATGGCCAGGTGTGTGATATTCCCTCATTACCCCAATTACAATGTGCAGATAAAAGGCCCAGAGTTCATTTCAAGTGTGCTATTTGCATTTGGAATCTGTTGCTGTCAACTCTCAAGATGAGATCCAAAGAGCCTTCACTATCAGTGAAGCAAGCCATCATTAGGCTGAAGAAACAAAACAAACCCATCAGAGAGATAGCAAGAACATTAGGCGTGGCCAAAACAACTGTTTGGAACATTCTCAAAAAGAAGGAACGCACCGGTGAGCTCAGCAACACCAAAAGACCCGGGAGACCACGGAAAACAACTGTGGTGGATGACCGAAGAATTCTTTCCCTGATGAACAAAACACCCTTCACAACAGTTGGCCAGATAAAGAACACTCTCCAGGAGGTAGGTGTATGTGTGTCAAAGTCAAAAATCAAGAGAAGACTTCACCAGAGTAAATACAGAGGGTTCACCACAAGATGTAAACCATTGGTGAGCCTCAAAAACAGGAAGGCCAGATTAGAGTTTGCCAAACAACACCTAACAAAGCCTTCAGTTCTGGAACAAGATCCTATGGACAGATGAGACCAAGATCAACTTGTACCAGAGTGATGAGGAGAAGAGTATGGAGAAGGAAAGGAACTGCTCATGATCCTAAGCATACCAACTCATCAGTGAAGCATGGTGGTGGTAGTGTCATGGCATGGGCATGTATGGCTGCCAATGGAACTGGTTCTCTTGTATTTATTGATGATGTGACCGCTGACAAAAGCAGCAGGATGAATTCTGAAGTGTTTCGGGCAATATTATCTGCTCACATTCAGCCAAATGCTGCAGAACTCATTGGAAGGCGCTTCACAGTGCAGATGGACAATGACTCAAAGCATACTGCAAAAGCAACCAAAGAGTTTTTGAAGGGACAGAAGAGGAATGTTATGCAATGGCCAAGTCAATCACCTGACCTGAATCCCATTGAGCATGCATTTCACTTGCTGAAGACAAAACTGAAGGGAAAATGCCCCAAGAACAAGCAGGAACTGAAGACAGTTGCAGTAGAGGCCTGGCAGAGCATCACCAGGGATGAAACCCAGCGTCTGGTGATGTCTATGCATTCCAGACTTCAGGCTGTGATTGACTGCAAAGGATTTGCAACCAAGTATTAAGAAGGGAAAGTTTGATTTATGATTATTATTCTGTCCCATTACCTTTGGTCCCTTAACAAGTGGGAGGCACATCTGCAAACTGCTGTAAGTCCTACACCGTTCACCTGAGTTGTATGTACATACCCTCAAATTAAAGCTGACAGTCTGCAGTTAGAGCACATTGTGTTTGTTTCATTCCAACTCCATTGTGGTGGTGTATAGAGCCAAAGATGTTAGAATTGTGTCGATGTCCCAATATTTCTGGACCTGACTGATATATATATATTATATATATATATATATATACACACACACACACTAGGTGGAAAGCCTGCCCACAGGGCAGTCTATTGTTGTCGCCAGCTCAGAATTCACGTCCATAGTTTTTTTTCAAGGTCCTATCCAAGAGTATCTCTCTATATAAATGAGTTTGTAATGCGTCCATCGCCATGTCATCCGCAACAGGAGGGCCAACTGAGCAGCCGCGCACAGCTGACAGAGCAGGTTCCTCTTCCCTCTTAGATTGTAAGCTCACGGGAACCGGACCCTCAGATTGTAAACTCGCGGGACCCCTTAGATTGTGTTGGGCTTGGGCGGGCATTTTTTTGTAGCGTATACATTATGCGGATATTTAATGGCACATGGTATGCATGGCATGGCAGGCAGGTATTTAGGCACACTGGTATTATGAGACACTGGCATTGTGCATGGCAGACTGGTAATATGGCTGGCAGGCCGGGCACTGAGGAGATAAACAAATCCGGTCCATTTGAGAGGCGCTGTGCTCTGCGCCTCTCCAATGGATCAGATTTGTTTTGTCCCTCGCGCACGCCGGCTGTGCGCGTGCCGCTGGATGCGCGCGCAGCCAACCGCCGCTGGTTGCGCGCGCTTGCGCAGAAGGGTTTTGGCGACGGACACGCCAGCCCTTATATGTATATGTGGTATCAATGCATCCCTACTCTATACATAGCGCTCCGTGTCCCTACAATATATATCTGTTACAAGGTGCTATACGATTAGTTACCTTTTTTTTTTTTATACTATTCCTATTAATTTGGCAGTAACTTAGATGTATTTTATTCAATAGAAACTTTTTTTTCCTACATGACATGCACATTGTGAAAATAAAAAGGTTTTGGTGTGTACATTTTAATTTAGTTAGTGGATTCCTGTCCAGTTCGGAGAGAAGCAAACGTAATGCAGTTTAGACTGGCTGTGAGGCGGAGCGGAGTGAAGTCAAGCCTGCAAAAGGTTTGCTTCGCTACGCTGTGTGCCGCTACGCGCTCAGTGTATCTCAGGCTTTACAGAGCAGAATGGATAAGGAAGTTGCAGACCTTTTATTGCCTGTACCCAGTGCAAAGAGACAGAACTGACAGGCAGGGGTTGCCTGAACTTACTGCTACTGGGAGCACTCTGGCGTTGCTACATAGAGAGGGGGTGTACTGTTGCTTTAAGAAAGGACACTCTGGAGCTGCTGACAGAACTCTATGGTCAGTGGCCATCTTCCTGTGTTATTCCTGTTTGCTTGCTTGGGAGCTGAATAAAGCACTGCTCTAAGTAAATGTCATAACCTAGTGATTGCTCCTGTTAATAAGCAAATACATTGAAAACACTACAGGCAGTCCAAGTGAGGACCTGCCAGGAGTAGCACAGAGGCCACCACCTCTTTATCAAATTTCTACATGAACCAATAGATGAGCTGACCATGCCAGTATGGGGTAATCTCTTATTTTAGCATCTTTTATTAAGACCATCAAGCCAATTTAGGGCCATATTACATAGTTGGTGCTAACTTAACCAGAGCTGTTGTAAACTTCCCAGAGCCATTATAGCCTATGGAGGTTTTAAGATTACAACTGCTCTCGTTAAGTTAGCACCAACATTGTAATACTGCCCTTAGTATTTTAGCGTCTTTTATTCTTGGTGCTGCTGCTCTGAACTCAATATTTATACAATGTTGCAAGAAAGCTTTGAGTTGAACACTCCCATGCCAAGTTTTGCTTACATCACAAAATCACTGCTATAGGCATCTTACATATTTGATTGATTTTTCTCTTCATGTATCGATTACACAAAAATTATCCTAAATATCTGCTGTTATTAACCCCTTCACTGCTGAGCCATTCCACCTCTGTGTGGTGAGCTCATTTTGACCGTTTTGTGCTCGTCATGTTTAACCCCATCGTGACCAGGCGGTTTTACAATTGTCAGTCCGTAAGTACCCTCCGCTGGTTTTAAATTTTTGCGATGTTTGTGTTTAGGTCAAATTTTCCTCTTACTCGTTTATGCAACCCACACATATTATACACCGTTTTTCCTGCCATTAAATGAACTTTCTAAATATACCATTATTTCCATAATATCGTATAATTTACTATAGAAAAAAAAATATGTAGAAAAACAAAAATGCTAAAACACCTTTTCGTAATTTAATCCCCAAAATCTACAACCGCCAAAAGAGACCCCGGCTAAATAGTTTCAAAATTTTGACCCAAGAATAGAAATACCCAATTTTTACATGTTTTTGCTTTTTATCCCCTTCACTACTAAGTCAGTTCACCTATGTGCGCTGAGCTCATGACCGTTTTATGCTCATAATTTTTAGATGCCAGCCTAAATCCTATTTAATTAAAACCCCCTCAGACAAATTTTTTTTTTAAATTTTTTTTATACAGTTGCAAGAAAAAGTATGTGAACCCTTTGGGATTACGTGGAGTTTTGCATGAATTGGTCATAAAATGTGCTGTGATCATCTAAGTCACAACAATTTGAAAAACAGTCTGCTTAACCCCTTAAGGACGGGAGTAATTTTACAACTTCGGCGCTGTTTCCGAAGTAGAAGTTTGCTGAGCTCATTTTGACCATTTTTAAGTCACGTATTCTTATACCACCCAGACAAATTATATATCGTTCTTTCCGTCAGACTCGGCAGATTAATAATATATCATTATTATATGTATATGTCATGCCCTGCCAAAATGCTAGAACAAAAAATGTAAAAAAATTTGAATTCAATAAAATTTCAATCTTCCACAGTGTGTAAAGTGTTTTTTTTTTTAAATTTTATTATCCGAGGCTCTGCGGTCATATTCTATTGGGTAGATTTGTTAAAATTAGAATGGGGAACCCATTTTTTTTTTTGGGGAGAAATTGCGTGATTTTAGCTAAACCCCCCCAAAAAAAAAAAAAAAAAAAAAAAAAATCATTAGTGAAGCATCATTGTTCACATTATAATTGAAATGTGAACAATAGTACTGCATTAAAAAAAAAAAAATTATTATTTAATTTATTATTTTTATTTTTACACTTTTATTTTACTTTTACCATGGTCATGTTTGATATCATTGGAAAGGCCATGCTCTGGCCTTTCCAGCAATATCAGCCATGACCCCCTAGCTGCCACCGATCAGGAGATAGGGGGGTTCAAAGAACCCCCCTATCTCCTGCAAGGGATTTCCATAGGAAATCCCTTTGCAGCTAGGGGGTTCGCGGTTAACTGACATCATCGCACATGGCGCGATGAGTCAGTTGACCGGGGGGGTGACCCAGAGGTGGGGGCTGCCATCCAAGATGGCGGCCCCCACCAGAAATAGGCCGCGATCGGGCACAAATTAGTGCCCGGTCGCGACTTGGCAACTAAGGGGTTAACCCCCCATACAATCGCTGGAAAGGTCAGGCTGTGACCCTTCCAGCGATGCTGGCCACAGCCGCCGGGGACCAGGCGATCGGGAGATAGAGGGATAGAGGGATCCGAAGGATCCCTCCCCTCCCCTCCAGGCGCTTCCCCTGCTCCGGCAGGGGGGGGGGGGGACGCCTGAAACTGACGTCATCGCGCCACCGGCGCAATGACGTCACAGCGCCAGAGGAGGGATCACACTGATCTGACTCCGCGGGAGTCCGAGCAGCGTGGGAGCGACCGGAGGAGGTAAGTATTAAGCGAGAGGGGCTGTAAACGCCGAGGACGTACATTTACGTCCTGCGGCGTCAAAGCCCGCCTAATGCAGGGCGTAAATGTACGTCCTGCGGCGTTAAGGGGTTAAAATAATACAACACAAACATAGTGGGCCATATTACATACTTGGTGCTAACTTAACCAGAGCTGTTGTAAACTTAAAACCTCCATAGGCTATAATGGCTCTGGGAAGTTTACAACAGCTCTGGTTAAGTTAGCACCAAGTATGTAATATGGCTCTATGTTTTCATTGAACAGAATATGTAAACATTCACAGTGCACGTTGGAAAACGTATGTGAACCCCTAGCCTAATGACTTCTCCAAGAGCTAATTGGAGCCAGGAGTGAGCAAACCTTGAGTCCAATCAGTGTGATATTATTGGATGTGTTGCTGAAAGCTGTCCTGCCCTTTAAAACCACAGTTTTGGGTTTGCAAACACTGTGACATTTTTGTGTGTACATTTGTTCTTAAAGTGTTTTTGTTGATGTAATAGAGAGATATAATCTCTTAGATGTGATATTTGTTACTAGGTGTAAAGCCTGCCCAGAGGGCAGTCTATTGATAAGTGTGGTGCGTATGAATGTTGGTGGAAAGGGCTCAGGTGCTGGGCTTGGCTCTGTGCTCAGGCGCTGGGCTCAGTGCTTGGCTCAGTGCTTGGCTCAGTGCTTGGCTCAGTGCTTGGCTCAGTGCTTGCTCAGTGCTTGGCTCAGTGCTTGGCTCAGTGCTTGGCTCAGTGCTTGGCTCTGCGTTCGGCTCTGGGCTGAGTGCTTGGCTCGGCGCTCGGCTCTGCGCTCGGCGCTGGGCTCTGGGCACTGGGCTCGGCTGTGTGGTGTTTTCGCGCGCTTACATTGGTGGTCCTGCGACGGGAGGCGCGTGCAACCTCCGCAACCGGCTTTGGCGGGACGCGCACATCCAGCTGCGTGCGCATCCTACCTCGTAAGACGCTTTGAGGGTGCTGCAGCGGTTGGATGCGCGCGCACCCGGCTGCGCGCGCATCCAACCTCCACAGCACCCTGTGGGCTGCGCGCATGCGCAGACCTGTTTTGGCGACGGACACGCCAGACACTATCCTTTTATAGGATAGATAAGGTGCCATTATCTACATACTATTAGGAGGGATGTATGTACGCTGCCTATAACATTCATTGTGTGTTATATACAGTGTATATACTGTGCCTGGATCAGCTGTGTGGTATACACAGTATATGATGCCCAGATCAGGGACTGTGTTATTTTAGTATACTGTGTAAGCACACCTTATGCACCGTATGTAACACACAATCCCTGATCCAGGCAAGGTTTAGTTTGATGGACAACTAGGTTTTTCTAAAATAAAAATAAAAAAAAATAAAAAATTTACATCCCTGGATTGTGAGAGGGCCCCATCGGCAGCAGTGGCGCCTTTTTAACAGTTCCGGTATCAGACTCTATGAATCCGAATCCGGAGCTGTACTGTCTTGGTCTCTCTGTACTGCTCTGACTGGCTGGGTGGGCCAAGCAGCGTGCCACAAAGCTATGCGGACATTGCGGACGCAGCGCACTCTGAGCGTCTGTTCTAGCGGATTTACGTTCTTGCCTAACCTGCGTCTGTTTGCCGCGTTCGTTGTGCGTCCGCAGTTCTGTGCGGGTCTCTATTGATCATAATTGTATGCTCTGACGAATGTTAAAATGTACGTCAACACAGACGTGAACACTGCGCTCGTCTGACACGGACCTTAAACATGATGAGCATAAAACAGTCAAAACGAGCTCAGCGCACCGAGTTGAAATGGCTCAGCAGGGACAGGGTCAAAAAGCAAAAACATGTAAAAATTGGGCATTTCTAATCTCAGGACAATTTTGAAAGTTTTTGATTTAGAAATTTTGCTTTTGAGGATTAAATTTTAAAAAAAAGTGCGCGTTTTCCATTTTTTTCATCATATTTCTTAAATTTTATTTATAGTAAATTATACGATATGATACACAAACGGTGCAGAAAAGTGAAAACAGCAGTGGGCACTTGCAGACAGACAATCGTAAAACCGCCTGGTCACTAAGGGGTTAAATACACTAAAATACTTCATAGAAATGTATGGTAAGCTCAGTTGTGCAGGGAAAGTACAGTAGCTTTTTTTGTAAACATTGTGTTTACAAACATTTGTAGCAAGGTGTTCAGCAGTGGCTGGAATTTAAAACGCTTGATTCTTCCATAGGGTGTTAAAGGCTAGGGATGAGCTATTCGGTTCGGAGTTCGATTCGAACATCGCCTGTTCGCGAACTACGAACATTTCCGCGTGTTCGCCCACAATGCACTTTTCCACTGGCCTGAAGCTTGTAATTGGCTACAGCCTTGCACCTGACCACAGGTCTGGTGCAAGACAAGTTCAAGACTATGGGCAAATTTTGCCCAATCATGGGCTCAGAGCTAAATCCCGCAGCACACTATAGAAGGCTTCAAAGCGCTTCAGCACGTGTTTGTTCTTGTGTTAGGGTGTGTTCTCACTGCCAGCCTGCCACTATGGGGGGGGGTCTCATTTCTCCAAAATATCTGGGAATTGTGTTAATCTGTGTGTTCTCACTGCCACCAGCAACTATTTTGGGGGGGGGGGGTCAGTAATTTCTACAAAATATTTGGAAATTGTTCTAATCTGTGTCTTCTCACTGCCAGCTATCAGGGGGTCTCACTGACTTGTAGCAGATTTCTGCGAATTGTAATTTGTGTCTTGTCACTGGCACCCATCAGGGTGTCTCACTGAGTTACACAAGAGTTCTGGAAATCTTTAATCCAGAGTTGAATCAGTGTGCTGTACATATTTAATCTATATAAATCACTCACCATGTCAGAAAGACCAAAAAAGGACAGGCAGACGCTCCCAGACACATAAGAGGGCAAGCAGCCTCTGTGTCGGGAGGCTGTGCCTCTGGTCGTCGTGGTGCATCCTCTGCAGGGGCACGCTTGTCCTTTCTAACTGGTGCTGGCCGTCTTAAGCAGCAGCAACATACAGAGGATTTGCTAACCAGGCCATCCTCATCCTCCGAGTCCTCTGCCAGCCAGGCTTGTAGTGCTTTACAGTCCACCTCAGCTGCCAAAGCATCTAATGCAGCCTCCATGTCCACAGCTACTCCTGCTGTAGCCTCACAATCACACACGGAGGAGTCAGCTGAATTGTTCGACTACAACGACAGTGACATGCTGCTTGAGGATGCGCAGCAAGTACAGTGCTCTGATTCAATCTCTGAGGTTGAGGAAGGGAGTATAATCAACCTAGAGGAAGGGGGTGCCAGTGATGACACCCAAATAACTGGAACTCATGTTGTCCCAGCAGCTGCAGCATACTGTCAAGTAGGCTCCAGTGACAAGGATAGGGGGTGATGACAATGATGATGAGGTCATGACTCCACCTGGGTGCCTGATCGAACAGAGGAGTCAAGTGAGGAGGAGGAGGAGGCACAACAAACACGAGGCACAACATCCTCTATGACCAACCGTAGCACTAGCCAGTCCAAGGCATCAGATGTCAGAGCTGCTCAGGTTCAGAGCGCTGTTGTCTCAAAGCACATATCAAAGAACTCCCAGACAGCAGAGTTCCTGAACAAATGTGCAGCAGACCCTACCGTTGCTATTTGTAATTTATGTCAGATGAGGCTCAAGCTTGTGAAAAACACCGGACGCTTGGGTACCACGTGCTTGAGGTGACATGACCACCTGCCACGCATCCTGTTGGCGCAAAACTTTACCCCCACTGTATGTCCTGCCATATCATTGTCTACAACCTCCACTGACAGGGATGATGCTACAGTAATGGATGTACCAGGTCCTTCCTCACAATGTGACAGCATCCCATCAGCTGAAGATTTACGCAGTCAGATTACGTTGCCCCAGCTGCTGCAGCGTAAGAAAAAATATAGTCCCAACCTTCCCCAAGCACAGCGTCTAAATGCCAGCTTAGCAAAATTACTCGCATTGCAGCTGCTGCCTTTCCAGCTGGTGGACTCTGCTTCCTTCCGTGAATTTGCTGAATGTGCTGCACCACAGTGGCATGTTCCAAAACGCCATTACTTTTCACAGAAGGCCATTCCAGCACTATACCAGCACGTGGAAGACAATGTTATCCAGTCATTGGGAAAGGCAGTCAGCAGCAAGGTGCATGTGACTTTAGACACGTGGTCCAGCAAGCATGGACAGGGTCGTTACATTTCCTTCACGGCACACTGGGTAATTCTGATTGCAGCTGGGAGGGATCAAAGACGGGGCTCTGTGCTGGAGCTTGTTCATCCACCACGCCTCCAGAAAGCTGCTTGTATGAGGTCTGTCTGCTCCACCACTACCACCTCTCCCCTCTTCCTCCTCCTTCAATGTCTCTGGCGAAGTGGCAGTTAAACCGACGCGTGACAGGGACTACGCAATGGCTCAAGCAAAAAGATGCCATACTGTGCTTGACCTGGTTTGTTTAGGCGACAGGAGCCACACCGGGCCAGAAATTCTGTCAGCTCTGCAGGGGCAGGTGCAGAGATGGTGAACACCACGCCAGCTTCAGCTGGGAATGGTCTTCTGTGATAATGGCAGCAACCTTCTCTCCGCCCTACGCCTGGGTAAGTTGACGCATATACCATGCCTAGCACACGTCCTAAAACTGGTGGTACAGCGTTTCCTAACCAGGTACCCAGGGCTGGCAGAGCTTCTCAGCCAGGCCAGAAAAGTCTGTAGCCACTTCAGATGGTCATTCCCAGCAAGTGTTCGCCTGGCAGAAATTCAAAGAGAATTCCACCTTCCCACAAACCGTCTGATCTGTGACATGCTCACCAGGTGGAACGCGACATTACCTGTGTGAGTATGGCACCAGGACAGGTTCAGGTCAACTTGTTCCCCCCCCTTAGTGGCTGATGATCAAGGATGCATGCACTGTACAGTCACCATTTGAGGAGGCAACGAGGATGGTGAGCAGGGACAGTGCATGCATCAGTGACACAATTCCTTTAGTGTTCCTGCTGGAGCGCACTCTGCGGGGAATTATAGATGTGGCTCTAGAGGCAGAGCAGCGGGAGGAAGAGGAGGCCTTCCCTAGCTCTCAAGGCCACAGTCAGCATTCCAGCGGGTCCTCCTCAGATCAGACAGGAGGAGGAGGAATATTTAAGTAGTGGGGGCATTGAAGGTGGGGATTCCCCAAGGGAGGGTTTTGTGTGCCCAGAAACCCAAGGACTAGTACGTGGCTGGGAGGAGGAAGTGCACGATGGGGGTCATCCTCCTCATTGACCAGGAAGACTCGGAAGCCAATGCCACCTCCAACCTACGCTGCATGGGCTCCCTTATCCTGCACAGCCTGCTAAAGGACCCCAGGATTCGTGCTATCAAGGAGAGGGATCATTACTGGTTGGCAACCCTTCTTGATCTACGATACAAGTGTAAAGTTGCAGAGCTCTTCCTGCCCGCACAGAGGGAGCACAGGATGAAAAAAACTTGAGGACGCTCTAAAGCGACACTTGTGTAACACCTTTCCAGGCACTGGTAGGTTACCAAGTGATGACACAGGTGCTTCTGAGGCTGCGGATGATCAGAGGAATAGTGGTGAAGGCCGGGGCCGGTTGACTGATGCCTTTTTAAATTTTTTTAGTCCACGACACCCAGGGACGTCAAATGTAGGCACCCATTGCCAGCGTCTTCACCATATGGTGCAGGACTACCTAGGGGCAAGGGCAGACCTGGATACCTTTCCAGCAGATGATCCACTGACTTACTGGGTGTTGAGATTGGATCACTGGCCAGAATTTAGCCAATATGCTATGCAGCTACTAGGTTGCCCTTCATCTAGCGTGCTTTCTGAAAGGACGTTCAGTGCCGCTGGAGGTTTTGTCACAGACAAAAGAGTGCGTCTGTCCACCGACTCTGTAGACTGGCTGACATTTATAAAAATTAATCAGTCCTGGATCAGCAGCTGTCAATCCCCTGATGCTGACGTAACGGAATAGATCGGGGAGGTCTTCCGCATTCACAAAACCTCCAGCACTGAACTCTTCCACAATACCACAAAAGGGTTACGGTGTGAAGTCACTTGCTGCCACCAAAGGCACAATATCTGGGTGCACTGACGCCTTTACCAGATTCATATCTTTTAATATAGGACCGCATGGTCCACCCCTGCACTCTTCCACAATACCACAGAGGGGTTACGGTGTGACAGCACTGTTGCCGACGCTAAAGGCACAATTGTAAAGCACCTATTGTTACTTTCATCCAAAGCCTGCATAAGTTTCACCATAATTTAGCCAAAAAAAAAAAAAATCACTAAACTTTTTCTGGGCGTCCTAAAATGTCTTTTCATACAGGCTGCCGCCCCAAGCAGTTGTTTATTAATAGATTAAAGGAAAAGCATTTACCGTCATTTTTTTGTTTTCAAGGTTTCTATACATCCTAGAAATCCGCCACTTCACGGGCAGGTTATGGGGACCTCCTAGGCACGATATTTGAAGGAATTTTTTTAACCCTTATTTCATGGAAAACTCACGGTCCCTTTAAAAAGTTTTTTTTTTTACTTTTTGTCCTTGTTTGCTGTCCCCCAGGGCACTACTCAGACCCACATACACCTTTTATGGCAAATATCTTGCATATATGCCCTCTTGGAGGGCACTCTAAAAATCGAACTTTGAGTCCCATTGACTTGTATGGAGTTGGTGTTCAAGTTCAAATTCGAACTTTTGAAAAGTTCGTGTTCGAATGCGAACCGAACTCGGGGGTGTTCGGCTCATCCCTATTAGAGACGTTAAAATAAGAGATTACACCAGTATGGCCTCCTGAAAGAGCCAAACATTGGACATGACGGGAGGTGCACTTAAAATATAATATTTTTGATAGACGTTTACCTCGAGTGGCTAATAAAAAAAAAGAGGAAAACAAATCAAGATGATGCAGTGGCACACATTTTTGTTACACTGACTATATCAATTATTGTGTAAATTAGAAACGTGTTATTTAAACTCGATTCAGTCTTGTTTAGCACGTTTGAGCAGATTTTCTTTAATCTGTGCGGTAAAAGCAGGGGTCTTCACCAATGGGTCTGCCAAATTTTCCAAGAAACTAGTGCTTTGCAAAAAAATTTATAAAAACGAAACATGGGAATCCATTATTAAATGACCAGTTAACAGTCAGCAGGTATAAAGAGATGTGGGAGACTGCAGTTTGATGGTAGACTTTATGTATATCCAGAATTACATGTTACCGTACACTGCACTCGATTTTTACATAGGTTATAGCCATCACTGCATGGTCGAATTTGCAGCCGTTAATCAGGCTTTGCTTACAACGACTAGCCGTTCTATACTTCTAACATCGCCATCATTTGCGCTCAGTACCCGTATATCTCACATAAATCTGTAGATTTCTATTGCAAATCTTCATTTCTATTAATCTTCTCACCCAAAACGAAGAAGGGCGGTGCAGTGTTCTGCAATCCGTCACTCACAGACACGCTCCCGGGTGCCTCGCTGTGGATTTGCAAGGAAAGATGTGCGTCTACAGATTCCAAAGTCGTTGAGGACTCGGCACCATCGGTCATTTCTCTCACCCGAATTACTGTCAGCGTGGAGATTCTCAACGTTTTGTGTCGACATCCAGAAGACAAACAGATGATGGATTCCGATATAGCCACGAAAAAGCCTACGAAAATCATACACGTACCGGTAAGCAGCATACCGAGACACTAAGAGCCAGGCCTAATTAGAAGACAATCCGCGAAAGCTGCTGCAGACCGAAAGCTATCTGGGAGACGCTAACGGAACACAAATGACCAGTTACCAGACAAGCAAAATGCCTCCCAGCAACAGCAAATCAGCGTCGATGTTATTTTACGATTAACACGCCCATTAACTCTTTTTTTTCTGCAACGGCCAATCGTATCTGGATAGAAACCTTTTAGAAACGTCTTTCCACATTGAGTGCAATCCAAACCACCGTAGCTTTTTTTTTTTCTCTGACCACTACCATCTACGCTACGACAAGAAAATGAACAATCCATCACTATTGGGATGCGAAATATAAAGTACTTAACGAGGTCTGTGTGTTGTGATATCAGTACTTGACACTGTTTGTGAAATTATGATGATTAGCGAAATATCACACTTCTGTATATTTCAAAAATAAGCTTAATATTTGCCAGCTATCTTTCGGGATTGGGGCCGCATTTAACCTTTTGTTAACCCCTTAATGAGAACGATTTTTTTCTTCTTCTGGCAAATGCACAATTGGCAAAAGCAATTTTTTCAGAGAGAGGTGAAAACCAAGAGAATTGGCAGGAGAAGAGAAAAATCTAGACCAGGGGTCAGCAACCTTTTAGGCCCCATTCACACTGTGCGATTTGAAAATCACGCGACTTTCCGCACGATTTTCATATTCGCGACATGGTGCGATAATGTCACGCGACATCGCTGTTTTGTGTGATTTTTGCAAAGCACCACCTATACAAATCGCAGATAGCAAATCGCAAAAAAAGGGTCATGTACCAGCGACATGCTACTGCGACGCGCGACATCGCGCGGCAAGATGTGAACAGCTCCATTGAAATGCATTGGAGAAGCTACACAGCGTGACGTTGCGTGGATTTTGCTGCGACGTCGCAGCAAAATCCGTGCGATAAATCGCACACTGTGAACGGGGCCTTAAACACCAAGTGCCATTTTTTAAACCATCAGACAACCGGGTGCCAGTGAACAACAGCGCTCCATAGTGTTAGTTAGATTTTAATCTTTATACTCATACAGGGTTATTCAAAGAGAATCGAAAAGTCACCGCACGTTCGGTGACTAAGGCTAGGGTCAAACGAAAGCATTTTTACATGCGAACGTAAAAAAGTGCGTCCGAACGAATTGATGTATTTTTTCACGGAATTCGCGAAAACGGTCATACGATGCGCATTTTCGTGCGTGATTTTTTACGGATCTGCAATTAAACGCGTAATCTAATTTACCAAATCAATAGGTGAATCAAAAATTAAGGTGAAGGGGTATAAAAAGCCATTTCGTGGATGGTGGCGTTTCACCAAGATGGATGCACTGCAAGTGTTTGTGTTTGCTGCAACGGGCTACCTGTACCTACAGCACAAAAGACAACGGCGAACATGGGTTCATCCCATCAACACTGCCAGACACACGCATGGCCACTTTGTGACGCTGTACAGGCCACTGCGAGAGAGGGACCCCTTGAAGTTTTTCAACTACATGCGAATGTCCATCCCCTCATTCGATGAACTGTTGTCACAGTTACGGGAGTCGCTGACCAAGAGGGACACCAACATGAGGGATGCCATACCACCGGAGGAGATGCTGGTCATCACTTTGCGGTAAGTACTTCCAAACACCTGTATGCATGACTTCGCTGCCAGTCAGCAGACATGTGCTCGGTGTGCAGAGCCCCTATTGTCGGTCTGTAGTGACATGTACGCAAACACATTCATACCCACCCACACGCAGGCATCACATTCCAAGACACGTCCAAAAAAACCTCTGACACTGACAAGAATGTATGTAAATAGAAATATATTGTAATAAACAAGAAAATAAATGAATAACATATTTGTAACATATATACAAAAGAAAATAACATGAAGGACAAAACATAACAGTGACAACATGAACAGCATGTCAACCAAAAACATACAAGACACCTCACAAATCCTGGTACAGAGGAGCATCTGGCTCATGAGGACCATGTGTGGATCCGCGGCGGTACCCACACTCTGGGGGAGGCCCAGCAACATGGGACATGGGTGCGAGGGTGGGTGGGTGGCGCCTGGCTGTGGCTTGCATAACCAGTGGCATGGTGGCCTTGTGGCACCGCACCATAGTAGACCGCAGCCTGTTCTGGACGGGACAGGATCTCGTGGATGAGGTCCAGGGATCTGCGGCGGTACTCCACCTTCTGCGCCGGGGTCATCTGGTCCAGCAGGGATTGACAGGAATGGACAAAGGACATGTCCTCACTGTCAGTGATGGTGCAGCGTGGAGGTTGTGGATTGTGCGACCCCATGAACCTGACCATGGCCTGCTCGAAGTCGCTAGGCGGTCCCCTCCTCCTGTTGTGAGCCGGTCTGGTGCTGTCTCTCGGTGCTGCAGGTGGCACCGGTCCGGTCTCCACCTCCCCCTCCACCTGCGAGTCCGTGTCACCCTGGTCAACCTCCTCCTGCCAGCTGCCAGAACCCCCTGCCGGCAGGTGTTGCTCCTGTGACCCAGAGGTGGATGGCTGGTCAATGCTGCTCGCAGTTCGCCTTGGCTCCTGGGTCCTCCTGAGGAACGACAATTGTTCGGCATAAAGATAACTGTGCACCTTCCTCCGTGCCCCAGCTCCAGAGCGCGCAGCTGCCGCTTCCTTTTTCAGGACCCGGGTGTAGTTGTCCCTGATAGTGCGCCACTTGTTGCTAAGTTCATGTGCTGCAAAACATAATGAGAGAGACATTAGGGTCGGTTCATATGATGTGATCATAACACAGATTTAATTCATATTTCCCAGGTATCTTGCTAGTGGATGCAGTTTGAAGGATCTGCATTACAACTTCCGCGTTGGCAGATCAACAGCTGGTGAGATCGTCCGCAAGGTGTGCCAAACAATATGGGAAACCATGAAGAAGCAATGTTTACCAACACCCACGGACGAGGCATGGGTAGCAATTGCAGCAGGATTTTGGGGGAGAGCCAACTTCCCCAATTGCCTTGGAGCCGTGGATGGCAAACATGTCCGCATAGTGAAGCCACTGCACAGTGGCTCACTGTATCAAAATTATAAACATTTCCTTTCCATTGGCTTACTGGCGGTGTCAGATGCCAACTATGATTTTGTGTATGTGGATGTCGGATCATACGGCAAAGACTTTGACTCCACATTGTTCAGGAACTCTACACTGTGGGATGAGCTCGAGAGTGGGACCCTGCACATACCCAGACCCGCACCATTGCCTGGCAGTGACGTGGCAGTCCCCTAAGCCTTCGTGGGTGACGAAGCATTCGGCCTATCCACACATCTCCTACGGCCCTACTCAGGGACACACCTGACTGTGAGGAAGCGGGTGTTTAATTACAGGCTGTCGCGGGCGAGACGGTATGTGGAGTGTAGCTTTGGCATACTGACCAACAAGTGGAGGATTTTTCACGCTTGATGTAAATGTGAATTTCTGTGTGGATATAGTGAAATGCTGTTGCATCCTACATAATTATGTTCGTGCGAGGGATGGTTTTAATTTCGCTGATACCCTCACAGTTACGGGTCTGGATGAATATGCAAATGATGACATAATAGCTGTGAATAGACACAGCAACAGGTTTCGCGATGCTCTGTCTAATTATTTTACTAGCGATGCAGGGCAGGTGCCCTGGCAGCTGGGGAGCATTTAACATGTGACGGCACCTATTATGTTTGCCTTTACCTTTATTGTACATGCAATTTACATGTGATTATGAATTAAATAATCATGTACTCACTCTGTAGCTTCTGCTCTCTGTCAGACCACGTATCATACTCCAGGTACACCACCCTCGAGACTGCAACCCATGCGCTGGCCTTTCTCAGTTTGTCCTTGTACAGGTCACAAGCCGTGTCCCAAATCTCGGGATGCTCCGCCACTGCCGCTATCAGACGCTCCACATCAATATCCAGACCAGCCATCTTCTGCAATTGCCAGGTACCACAACAGCCACCACAGGACACTTTTTTCGTCTGGACGTTATATAGGCCGCAAATGTGCAGCGTCTGACGTCTCCTAATCACGCAAACACGCCGCTATGCCGCAGCTGCGCACTCTGTACGTCCGTACTAGCGGTTCGGCGTTCTCGAAAAAATGCGTTCGTTTTCCACTTGCGTTGCGCGGCCGGACTTTCGTGCGACCGTACTTCGTATATTGGCCGTCATTGCCCGTCATTTGCTGCTAGTGCGGCCGTAATTATGTGCGCCAGAACGCACCTTAAAAGTGCGCTGGTCTGACCCCAGCCTTATTGTTCTCTTAAATTCGGTGAGATTTGGCGATCCCACTTTGGCGACCCTGCGGTGTATTCAGCAAGCACCAGAGGGCCGTCATAGTGCTGGGCAAACCCGACGAACACTCATCGCAAAAACCCAGCGAATGCACACCGAAACTCGCAAAACATCTGGATTAACTCCGCCGAACACGCCAGAGAAATCCAAGCAGCTGCCGATCACAGCGCAGAGCAGCCACCTGAAAACCCAGACACCGCAGATGAATGGAGTGGAAAAAAAAACAGTACGCTTGAATGTTTGAAAAGTGAAACGCTGTTTGCAAAGAAACTACAGAACGAAAATGTCTGAAATTTACATATAAAAGGTCCAATGAATGATAATAAAAAGGGCTGTTGCTTTTTCTGTAATTAAAAAAAAAAAGGAAAAAACTTTTCACAAAAAATCCCGAAAAATGCCTAAAAGATCCTAACAAATCTATTAATAAAGAGACTTTTTACTGCAGAATATAATAATCAACGGTTTATTAGATATTGGATTAAAACGGGAATATTTTTAACATTGAAGCCTATGGGATTTGCCTGAATAAACCTGTCAAATGAAAGCACTGAACAGCAGGGCAATTCAGCAACTTTTCACTGCTGGTTTTTGTTCTCTGAATAGACAAAGCATTGCTTCTCTATGGAGATTTCACTGTCCTCGAACAGGCAACGAACAGGCACAGTATGTGCAGGCAATTCACCAACATTTGGCGAACTGCCTGCTCTCTGGATAGCCAAATGACCAGGTTTACAGTCATTGAAAAGATTCATCTGGATCATTTATATTCTGTCCTTTAATACGGTGTGAAAAAAGAGTAATTTCACTCCCATGTGGAGAGAGCATGCTGCAGCTTCTCCTGGAATTACTTCCTGATGTACACGCCCTTCTTCCTACCAGCATGCAAAGATTCTCAGCACCAATTAGACACATAGATCTGATCCAGAAAAAATGGCGTCGCGCCCATACTCACCGGAGCGGCAGCAACTGCCAGGAGTAACAGCCCAGTTAGTGTACAAAACATAACAAGGAAAAAAATGTCATCTGCGCTCGTTTCTATGTATTCCATGTACAACAAAACACTATGAGGTTTTTGTTTGTTTCAATGGCCATTGCAACATAAGCTCACTCGCCACTTCAAGGCACCTCTTTAGAGCAGGGACGTGCAGTCAGGGGTGGCAGGGGAGGCAGAGCCTGCCCTGCCATTCCAGTAAATTAATGAGCTCATTGTGTGTAATGACATGTGATGTGTGTTGTGTGTGTGTTTATTTAAACTGTAAATAAATGTTATTTATTGAAAAAAGTTCTCATACTCACCTCTCCTCGCTCCCTCGCTGTGCTTGCTTCTTCTCTCTGTCTGCTTTTTTTTCCTCCTGCACTTTCACAGTTTGCCGGCTGCTGTGTGTGTGTAATACACTACACAGACAGCAGGGGCAGCGCTGAGCCAGCCTAGGCTACGCAATTTACGCAGCTCAACGCTACGTAATTGCGGAGCTCAAGCTGGTGGCAGGCAAGCTCGTCATTGCCTCCAGGCAATGACAGCAAATGAAACTTGAGCCAATGGAAAAGCTCCAATGTGTCAAGCTAATTTTTTTTTGAAAAAAAAGCACACCATGGGAGGCAGTGCTCCCCATGGTTTGATTGACGCAGGACAGTCATGTGACTGTCCTCGTCAATCGTGGGGGGGCGGGCAGACAGCATGACTTCAGGGCCAGACTGTCCTACCAGAATCCCGGTAGGATGATTAACCTTTGGGCCGATGGGGGGGCTGTTTTATAATAGAGAAAAAAAGGTTTAAACAAACATATTTTTTTATGAGCCTGTCAGAGTTGGGGGGGCGGGGCGGGGCGGAGCGTTAGCCTTACTGACAAGCTGAGGGAGGGGTTGTATGGCCGGGTGTCTGAGCAGCCGCAGATACAACCAGGCAGCCTGCTCGAGTGCTTGCTCGCACGTTGCAGGCTGCCTGAAAGCTGTCCTGGCCGGGTATCATCTGATGGGGAGGAGCCCTGCTCCTTTTGATCGGTGTGGAGCAGGACCCTGCATATCCATGTGACAGGCAGCATTACATCATGCTGCCTGCACTAACAGGGATTTATGCTGTGTGGCAGCAAAGGGGTGCAGAAACCCCTGCCTGTCACATGACCAGAGGACCCTGCTGATACCGGGGACAGACAGGAAGAGGAGCAGCTGGAAGCAAGAGGCAGGTGAGTATGGAGGGAGGGGAGAGGTCTGTCCTTCTGTGTGTCCCTGTATCTGTCTGTCCTTCTGTGTGTCCCTGTATCTGTCCTTCTGTGTGTCCCTGTATCTGTGTGTCCCTATATCTGTCTGTCCTTCTGTGTGTCCCTGTATCTGTCCTTCTGTGTGTCCCTGTATCTGTCTGTCCTTCTGTGTGTGTCCCTGTATCTGTCTGTCCTTCTGTGTGTGTCCCTGTATCTGTCTGTCCTTCTGTGTGTGTTCCTGTATCTGTCTGTCCTTCTGTGTCCCTGTATCTGTCTTTCTCCCTGTTTATGTGTCTGTCTTTCTGAGTATGTTCATCTGTCTGTTTTGGTATCTGTCCTTATAATTAATCTATTTCTCTCATTTTGTTTTCTCTATTTCCCCTCATTAATGTTCTCCTTCCCCTTTATTTTTTTCTCTTTCCCTTTCTCCTCTTATCATTTCTTTTCTAGCACTCTGTCACTTTCACTCTCTACTTTCTACCCCTAATACCTTCTAACCCTAATCTGTTCCCCTAATAGCCTCTAACCCTAATCTGTTCCCCCATATAGCCTCTAACCCTAATCTGTTCCCCCCATATAGCCTCTAACCCTAATCTGTGCCCCTAATACCTTCTAACCCTAATCTGTTCCCCTAATAGCCTCTAATCCTAATCTGTTGCCCCCATATAGCCTCTAACCCTAATCTGTGCCCCTAATACCTTCTAACCATAATCTCTTCCCCATATAGCCTCTAACCCTAATCTCTTCCCCATATAGCCTCTAACCCTAATCTCTTCCCCCATATAGCCTCTAACCCTAATCTCTTCCCCATATAGCCTCTAACCCTAATCTCTTCCCCCATGTAGCCTCTAACCCTAATCTCTTCCCCATATAGCCTCTAACCCTAATCTCTTCCCCATATAGCCTCTAACCCTAATCTCTTCCCCATATAGCCTCTAACCCTAATCTCTTCCCCTAATAGCCTCTAACCCTAATCTCTTCCCCCATATAGCCTCTAACTCTAATCTGCCTCACCAGCCACTGACCTCACCGCATGTCACTGCTTTAGAGTGAGTACCTAACATTACATGTGATCAGATCTATGTATTCCATGTACAACAAAACACTATGAGGTTTTTGTTTGTTTCAATGGCCATTGCAACGTAAGCTCACTCGTCACTTCAAGGCACCTCTTTAGAGTGAGTACCTAACAAATGTGACAAAAAGGCCGCTCTACTGAGCAGCTCCAAGCCCCTCCTGCTGCTTTTCAGCTAAGGAGAGGCAAAGACATGGTGGGTTTTATTTATACACGCACCAAACACTTCCCATTTCGGATTAAAAACAAAAATATGGAAAGAGGAACAGCTGCAAAATGAGGGACTGGTGCTACAAGCATAATATACATAGATACAGAAAAAATGGTGTCGCGCCCATACTCACCGGAGCGGCATCAACTGCCAGGAGTAACAGCCCAGTTAATGTATAAAACATAACAAGGAAACCTTACCTTTCTCAAGCAATTCGGAGCTCTTTGAATAACCCTGATGGAAAGAGGAACAGCTGCAAAACGACGGACTGGTGTTACAAGCATAATATACATAGATACAGAAAAAATGGCGTCACACCCATACTCACCGGAGAGGCAGCAACTGCCAGGAGTAACAGCCCAGTTAATGTATAAAACATAACAAGGAAAAAAATTTCATCTGCGCTCGTTTCTATGTATTCCATGTGCAACAAAACACTATGAGGTTTTTGTTTGTTTCAATGGCCATTGCAACGTAAACTCACTCGCCACTTCAAGGCACCTCTTTAGAGTGAGTACCTAACAAATGTGACCAAAAGGCCGCTCTACTGAGCAGCTCCAAGCCCCTCCTGCTGCTTTTCAGCCAAGGAGAGGCAAATACATGGTGGGTTTTATTACCTCATAGTGCTTTGTTGCACATGGAATACATAGAAATGAGAGCAGATGAAATTTTTTTCCTTGTTATGTTTTATACATTAACTGGGCTGTTACTCCTGGCAGTTGCTGCCGCTCCGGTGAGTATGGGTGCGACGCCATTTTTTCTGTATCTATGTATATTATGCTTGTAACACCAGTCCGTCGTTTTGCAGCCGTTCCTCTTTCCATCAGGGTTATTCAAAGAGCTCCGAATTGCTTGAGAAAGGTAAGGTTTCCTTGTTATGTTTTATACATTAACTGGGCTGTTACTCCTGGCAGTTGCTGCCGCTCCGGTGAGTGTGGGCGCGACGCCATTTTTTCTGTATCTATGTATATTATGCTTGTAACACCAGTCCGTCGTTTTGCAGCTGTTCCTCTTTCCATGTTTTTGTTTTTAATCCCAAATGGGAAGTGTTTGGTGCGTGTATAAATAAAACCCACCATGTCTTTGCCTCTCCTTAGCTGAAAAGCAGCAGGAGGGGCTTGGAGCTGCTCAGTAGAGCGGCCTTTTAGTCACATTTGTTAGGTACTCACTCTAAAGAGGTGCCTTGAAGTGGCGAGTGAGCTTACGTTGCAATGGCCATTGAAACAAACAAAAACCTCATAGTGTTTTGTTGTACATGGAATACATAGATCTGATCACATGTAATAAAACTACAATTCCCAGAAGACATTTCCCTTAAGGGGGCAGTTTCCAATTCCTATAATGCTATCTCTTAAAATTACTGACTATTCTCAGGCTGCTCTAGTCAGCACACTGACTAGCACACTCCCGCCTGGAGTTATAAAATTCCACTACTTACTAACTGTAACTGAGATAAACAAACAGTGCAAACAATGAGTTATAAACAAAGCATTTAAAGCTTGAGGTTCAATCTTCCAATTCAGTCTTCTTCAGCAGCAGTACCAGATCGGTAATTGGCCTGGTATAAAGCTTCTTGGCGAAGGTCTGCTGTTCGCCACCTGACTCCTTCAGCTTCACGATCTGCACTTCGACCTGCGGACTAGTCCATCGCCGCTAAGTAAGACTTGGTGCACAAGTCCCATGGGCTTGGAACCTTCTTAGAGCGTTGATAAAAGAGGAGCTGTCCATGACTTCGATGTGGACGGCTCTAATGCTGAGACACGTGAAAAGGATGGCCCAACGTTTGCTATGTGGTTGACCACCTCTGGTCCGTCGGGTAGACACGGACCACGGACCAAAGACGTCTACTCCTACGTTGGTAAAAGGTGGTTCGCTTGGCAATATTTTGGTCTCCTTGACTATTGTCGACAAGATGGTAGCTCGGACCACTGGTTTCTCATCTGCAGTGATTAATTCGCTGAGTGCTTGAGGTCGGACGTCAGCATCTTGATCTGGATTTATAAGGTCATGGTGTTCCGGTTCCGGTAGCGTTGAGGTGTCTTGAGGGGTCAAGAACTCAGGACCCTTTAGCCAGGTTGACTCTGTCAATTTGGATGCAGGGATGGACCGTGTAGCATGATCTGCAGGGTTCTGGTCTGTTGGCACATGTCGCCACTGTTCAGGCTCTGAAGTTTTTCTTATTTTGTCTACTCTGTTGTTTACATGGACATAAAAGCACCTGCTTTGGTTGTGGATGTAGCCCAGCACCACGTTGCTGTCCATGTAGAAGGTGGTGGTTTGTAGCTCAAGGTCTATAGTCTTTTTTGTCGGGTCAGCGAGCTCCATGGCCAATACGGCACCGAAGAGTTATAACCTTGGTATGGTGTGACCTTGTTGTGGAGCTAGCTTCGTCTTTCCCATGACAAAGCCGGCATGAATGTCGTTCTCCCCACCGTAGACCCTGATGTATCCTACATAGAAACATAGAAAAATGTCGGCAGATAAGAACCTTTCGGCCCATCTAGTCTACCCAATTACATGGATACTTTACCTGGATTTATCTTTTGTTTAGGATAGCCTTATGCCTATCCCATGCTTGCTTAAATTCAACTACAGCTGCTATTGCTTTAGTCAACGCATCTGAAAAGACGTGCAGCTCTTTTTTCAGTGCAGCTGCGGGCGAAATGGGTACGTACGTGCGCTGAAAGCTAATGTTTTGGAGACATCTCAGGGAGGAATGCCATTTCTCCCAATCATGCTTCTGGTCTGGTGGAAGTGGCTCATCCCAATCTTTGATGTTTTGGGAGAGCGTACATGGAAGGAGCCTCCCTTGGAACGTTACAGGTGCAGCAAACCCTAGAGGGTCGAACATGCCGAAGAGGCGAGAGCGAGCTTGTTCATGGTAGCTTGGCAGGTGCTGCCTGGGTATGCAAAATGGGGCTACCCCGCTCCCGGTGGCATCCTCTTGGAGCTCTTTATCCCTGCGCTGCAAAAGGTCTTTGTCCTCTATTGACCCGGCTAGGTCATTATCTTCTTTGCTTGTCTGGAACATTGTCGCTTCTAAAGTGGGATTGTTTGTTGAAGTCGTCAAGTGTTCGTGACACTGTTTCAAGTGGGATGCTCTCTCATTACTGAGAATGGAGGTTGTGAAGACGTTGACCTGGGTTGGGGCCTGCAGCCGATCGATGCAAACTGTTCCTAAGATGGCCCATCCGAGTGCAGACTTACGGGCAAATGGAGAACCTGCTGGGCCTCTAACTTGATCATATTGAAGGAAAGTTTCGGAGGCGTCCAATCCCAACAAGAGCAAAATTTCAGCTTCGGTGTCCTGGGCAGGAAAAAGGCTAGCCATGTGTTTCAGGTGAGGTATATTGCTTGCTACCTCAGGTGTCGCAATCTGGTTGTGATTATCTGGCAAAGCGTCCCATTCTAGCATTGGTGGCAGTTTGAGTTTTGTACTTCCATCTAACGATTCTATGTAGTACCCAGTGACTATCCTCCCTGCCATGCTCTGGGAACCAGTGCAAGTTGATATTGTGAATGGTGTGTCTTCAGTTTGGACGTTAAAGATATCGAAGAATGCTGTCCTGGCTAACGAGTGATTGCTTTGTCCATCCAGCATCACGTACATCTTCACAGCTTCTTCAGGGCGTCCGGCTGGGTAGACTTTGGTTAGGTAGATCTCGTGGCATAAGCGGGGGACTGCTGAGCCACCACATACTGTCGTGCAGTTGATAGTCGCGGTTACCTCTGGGTGCGCTTTGGTGTCGTCCTGAGACTCTTTAGTCGAAGGAGGGGTAGGAGTTGTCTGTTGTGCTGACTCAGAGTCTGGATGCAGTGCACCTGGGTCTCTGTCACTTCTGCATAAGTGACATTGTACCTTAGCTGTGCAAGCTTTGACCATGTGCTCTGTAGACTCACAACACTTGTAGCAAACTCTGTACTCCCTGAGCAAAGCTTTCCTTTCTTCTAAGGGCTTCTTTCCAAAGTCTCTGCACTTGTTCAGAGGGTGCGGGGACTTGTGGAGTGGACAGAAAGCATCTTTATTCATCCCTAGGTTTTCAGGTGGCGTTCTCGTCGACGGATGCTCATCTGACTTTCTTGTGGGCGAAGTAGCAACCTGTGTTTTGTATACAGACACAAAGGTCCTTTCCCTTGCAGTTTGTGTTGTTCTCTTGGTGAAGTCGGAGTTATAGTTGGCCTTTCTGGTGGTGGTAGGGAACTCTGTTTCTCTGAAGCTTTGGTTTTGAGGGGCATTGCACCACTTTGTTTGGTAGGCAACAAATTCTTGAAGCGCGGCGAAGGGAGGGTCTCTGTCTAGGTTGCTCTCTCTAAAGTCATCTGATAGTTTGATCCATGTTTCGATTAAGTGTGTTGGTAATTTTCTAACGATAGGTCTCTGTGTTCTGTGCTGGTCGAGACATGTCAGTCCCGTTAGGTTAGGATCTTTTTTGGCTGCCCGCAACTGTGTATGAAGGATAGAGAAGTCCCATAACCTGTCAGGTTCGTTCATGCGGATGACTGGGAAATCGTTGACACGATCTAACAGCGAGGATTCCGTCAACATGGATGCACCATACCGTTGATCGAGCACTTCCCAGGCTTGTTTAAGGGCGATGACTGGGTCACCGAGATGAGATGAATTGATATCTTTCACTACTAGTGTAGATTCTGGTCCTAGCCAAGCCATCAGATGTATGATCTCCTTGATAGGCCGTAACCTTTCATTGCTAACGGTGTGTAAAAAGATGTGCTTACATAGTAAATAGTCTCTGCCTGGCTTGTCATAAAACTTCTGTGCCCCTCTTGAGGCCAAATCCACCTTCCCTTGTCGAGGTGGCCATTCTGTTTCTTCCCCAGGGTGTCGTAAAATCCATCTGGGCTGTATAGGGGTTGTATTTGGGGGGAGATGGTAAGTTGAACCCCATGGAATTGGTGAAAGCAGGTTCAGGGGCCTCCTGTGGGTTCTGGCAAGCATAGTCCCTAGGATCAGGAGTGGACCCTAAGGACAGCTAGTCTGTGTCTGCAGAATACTTGTTGATTATTATGTCTTGCCATGCCACATGTGATGGGTGTTCCTTTCGCTACAGGGTAGGTCGACCATGTTCGATGGGCCTCACGTTCGTCCCTGAGTTGCCTTGTGGCTGTGGCTGGAACACTGCTGCCTCCACGTTAAAGTTGTGGTTCGCGGCTACTTTTATGCCTGCCTGCTGAGGATCCTTAACTAATGCTGATGGAACAATCTGGTTACCCCTTGTGTTTTGGTTTCTTGGGGTAAGTTCTTCCGCTCCTAGGAGGGTTTCTAGCTGTGCAGATTTGGTGTTGTCAGCATTCTGACTAGTTTGCGGAACTAGTGGTTGAGATTCTCCTCCTTGTCCCTGCCGTAGTGAGTTCTGATCATTCACATAGGTTTTGACACGGTTCTGCAAGCTTTCTCCTTCCAGCTGTGTAGGATTGAAGTTGAGGGTAGCATTGGCAGCTTCCGTGCGTAACGCTGCGGACCATACTGCCTTTTTTGCTGCCTCCCGTTTAAAATGAAGGTACGTAAGGTTGGCCTGAGCTTTAGCCATTTCTTCCTCTTGTCTAGCTCGAGCTTTGGCTCTTTCTTCCTCTTGTTTAGCTTGAGCTATGACCATTTCTTCCCCTTGTCTAGCTCAACCTTTGGCCATTTCTTCCCTTTGTAAATGCTCTTCATTTGCTACTTGCAGATCTACAGCAGCTTTATCAGCCTCGATTTGTGCTAGTATCGCCAGGGTGGTGAGACTCTCTTTACTCGAGCATTGGGACGAACGGCTGTGATAGGAGGATGCTTTAGAAGAATGGACAGGAGATTGCTGTGAAACGCTGCTACCCATGTGAGACTGTGCAGGCTTGGCGTGAAAGGACAAGGCTGTCTTTGAAGCATGAGAAGAGGCCTTGTGCGAGCGATGAGATAACCCCCGACTCGGCCTTCCTGTTGCGTGTGTCCACTGCCTGAAGATTTGTCTGATGAAGGTCATCACAGTTTGAAAGGAAAACCTCATGCTGTTTGTTGAACTCCTGGATGCTTTGTAAGTCCGCTTAGAGATTTGGGTCTTCTAACTTTGACTGGATGAAGATGAGGTGGCGTTCGCTATCTTTCGACTTTAGATGTATCTTCCTCATGTATTCGTTCTCTATTGTGATGCGACTGGGAGAGAGCTCCCTTTTAGGTTTATAGCGGAGCTCTATTACTTTATCTCAAGATTTAGTGTAGCTTTTGTAGTACCTATCCCACTCAACCATCAGGTACGATCTCATTTCCATGGTAAGCTCCCTATGCGCCCTCAGTTCATAATATCTCTGAATTGCCTCCGCATCTTCTGAATTTTGGAAAGCACACTCTTCATTTGAGTCGGGGTCGATTAGTAGGCCCAAATCTTTTGGCACGTCACAGCCATCTGACATTATTAAGAAGACTCACGAAATTGCCTAAACACTTTTAAAATTGTCAATGCAATTCACTGTATGCCTCTGGGGAGCGCTGCTGGAGTGTGTTGCAGCTGGCACTGTTCACCTTGTGGCCTCTGGGAAGCGCTGCTGAAGTGCGTTGCAGCTGGCACTGTTCACCTTGTGGCCTCTGGGAGTGCTGCTGGAGTGCATTACAGCTGGCGCAGTTCACCTTGCGGCCTCTGGGGAGCGCTGCTGGAGTGCATTGCAAAAGGTGCAGTTCACCTTGCAGCCTCTGGAAAGCGCTGCTGGAGTGCATTGCAGCTGGCGCAGTTCACCTTGCGGCCTCTGGGAAGCGCTGCTAGAGTGCATTGCAGCTGGCGCAGTTCACTTTGCGGCCTCTGGGAAGTGTTGCTCAAGTGCGTTGCAGCTGGTGCAGTTCACCTTGTGGCCTCTGGGCAGCACTGCTGGAGTGCGTTGCAGCTGGCGCAGTTCACCTTGCGGCCTCTGGGGAGCGCTGCTCGAGTGCGTTGCAGCTGGCGCAGTTCACCTTGCGGCTTTTGGGGAGCGCTGCTGGAGTGCGTTGCAGTTGGCGCAGTTCACCATGTGGCCTCTGGAAAGCGCTGCTGGAGTGCGATGCAGCTGGTGCAATTCACTTTGATATAAACTTCACAAAGGGCCTTTAGATGTAGTTGATAAAGTAAAGGTAAAACAGTCTTTCTTCGTTTCAAAGGCGGGGGGTTAACATTCAGATGGAGCATGGGAATGAATTTATGCAGGCCTTTTTTCATTGTTCTGTCCCCACTGTGGCTTTTGTAGAAACAGACAGCTTCAACTCCGATGAAAGGCATATAAGATATTTATTTCCAGGCATAATATAATCAAAATTTACAGTCATTGAAAAGATTAATCTGGATCATTTATATTCTGTCCTTTTATACGGTGTGAAAAAAGGGTAATTTCACTCCCATATGGAGAGAGCATGCTGCAGCTTTTCCTGGAATTACTTCCTGATGTACACGCCCTTCTTTCTACCAGCATGCAAAGCTTCTCAGCACCAATTAGACACATAGATCTGATCACATGTAATAAATCTACAATTCCCAGAAGACATTTCCCTTAAGGGGGCAGTTTCCAATTCCTATAATGCTATCTCTTAAAATTACTGACTATTCTCAGGCTGCTCCGGGGCTGGACTGGGGCAAAAAACAGCCCTGGACTTCATCCAGACCGGCCCACTCCAATATGCAAACACTCAGGGCCGAATTAATATATTGATATGGACTGGAGCAGGGGCAGAATAAGACATTGTGCTGCCTGGATCCAAGGATGAAATGCTGACACCCCCCCCCTATGCCCACCAAAACATGTTGATGTGTATCACAGAGCTCCACAGCAATAAAACTCACAGTAATGTGCAGTGTGTATGAGCGCATCACAGAGCTCCACAGCAATAAAACTCACAGTAATGTGCAGTGTGTATGAGCGCATCACAGAGCTCCACAGCAATAAAACTCACAGTAATGTGCAGTGTGTATGAGCGCATCACAGAGCTCCACAGCAATAAAACTCACAGTAATGTGCAGTGTGTAGGAGCGCATCACAGAGCTCCACAGCAATAAAACTCACAGTAATGTGCAGTGTGTATGAGCGTATCACAGAGCGCCACAATAATAGAATTAAAAAATAATTCTGGATTATTAAAATAAATTGTATTTTAATATGAATTTTATATATTCATGTATTACATAGTTACATAGTTACATAGTTATATAGGCTGAAAAAAGACATGCGTCCATCGGGTTCAGCCTCTCCCACATAACCTACTGCTGTTGATCCAAAAGAAGGCAAAAAACCCAGTCTGAATGCTTGCCAATATGCAACATACTGGGAAAAAATTCCTTCTTGACCCCAGAATGGCAGTCAGATTTCTCCTTGGATCAAGAAGCTTTTACCCACATATTAAATATTATAACCCTTAATATTCTGTGTCTGCAGGAAGTCATCCAGTCGTTTTTTAAAAGTCTGTACAGACTCTGACCCAACCACCTCAACAGGCAGAGAATTCCACAGCTTTATTGTTCTCACCGTAAAATAACCCTTCCTATGCTTTAAGCTAAATTTTCTTTCTTCCAGTCTAAATGGATGACCCCTTGTCCTATGTATAGTCCTGTTAATGAATAGGTTATCAGACAATGGTTGATAATGGCCCCGTATATATTTATATAAGGTTATCAGATCCCCTCTAAGGCGCCTTTTCTCTAAACTAAACAGGTTTAAGCTTGTTAGTCTTTCCTCATAACTTAACCCTTCCATCCCCCTTATTAATTTAGTTGCCCGTCTCTGCACTTTTTCTAGCGATATAATATCTTTTTTTAAGACAGGTGCCCAAAATTGCACTGCATATTCAAGGTGCGGCCTGACCATTGATTTATACAGAGGCAAAATTATGTTTTCATCCCGTGAGTGAACTCCCCTTTTAATGCATGCCAGTACTTTGCTGGCCTTGGCGGCTGCTGTTTGACATTGCACATTGTTACTTAGTTTGAAGTCTATGATTACCCAAATCCTTCTCCTGCTTGGATTTCCCTAACTCCGTACCATTTAGGGTATACATTGCTTGTGTGTTCTTCACTCCAAAGTGCATAACTTTACATTTATCTAGATTAAATTTCATCTGCCATTTAAGTGCCCAGTCCCCCAATCTATCTAAATCCCTCTGCAGCGAAGTAACATCCTGCTCACATTGTATTACTTTTCCTAGCTTTGTGTCATCTGCAAACACTGATACATGACTTTCAATGCCTATCTCAAGGTCATTTATAAATAAATTGAATAGTATTGGTCCTATAACAGACCCCTGAGGGACACCACTTACCACTGGTGTCCATCTTGAAAATGTACCATTTATGACCACTCTCTGTACCCTATCTTTTAGCCAGTTTTCTATCCAAGAACAAGTATTTTCATCTAGACCATTTTCTCTTAATTTAAATAGTAACCTTTTGTGTGGAACTGTGTCGAAAGCTTTGGCAAAATCTAAGTAAATCACATCCACTGCGACCCCCTGATCTATACTTCTACTTACTTCCTCATAGAACGTAATTAGGTTAGTCTGACATGATCTGTGTTTCATGAAACCATGCTGATTTTTGCCAATTACATTATACCTCCCAATAAATTCCTGAATACTATCCCTTAGTAACCCCTCAAATACTTTCCCAGCCACAGATGTTAAGCTCACAGGTCTATAATTCCCAGGCACAAATTTTAAACCTTTCTTAAATATAGGGACCACGTCAGCTTTTCTCCAATCCTCTGGTACTATTCCTGAAAGAAAAGAATCTTGAAAGATTAAGAACAAAGGTTTACATATCTCAACACATAGCTCTCTTAGTACTCGCGGTGAATTCCATCTGGCCCTGGGGCTTTATTAACATTCACATTGTTTAATTTGTGTAAAACCTTGTCCTGAGTCAACCAGTCACTTTGTATTAGTAAGTTTTTATTAATGAATTTCATGTCTCCTGTTATAGGTTTCTCTTTGATAAATACTGAAGAAAAATAATCATTTAAAATTTCTGCCTTATCCTGATCTTCAGTTAACAATAACCCTGACTCAGATTTTAGTGAACCTACATTTTCACTCTTGGTTTTTTGGAATTTATGTACCTAAAGAATCTTTTAGGGTTGGTCTTGCTCTCTTTGGCTATTTCTTTTTCATTTTCTAGTTTAGCCCATCTAATCGCATTTTTACATGCTTTATTGGCTGCCCTATATGCTTTATAGGATGCCTCAGATTTATCAAATTTAAAAGCTTTAAATGCCTTCTTTTTATTTTTCATTTCCTTAGTTACCTTCCTACTAAGCCACATTGGTTTCAGTCTGTTTCTTTTATATTTATTAACCAGTGGAATATATTGTGACGTGTACTTTTCTAGTGTTAGTTTAAAGATATTCCACTTATCCTCAGTGTTTTTCCCGTGAAAGAGTTTCTGCCAGTCAATGACATTGAGAGCTTCCTTTATTTTAATAAAGTTGGCCTTTTTAAAATTATATATTTTAGCATGCCCCTTATGAATGTGTTTTTTTGAGTTTATTTCAAAAGTCAAAATGTAATTTGAACAATTAAAATAAATATGCATTAAAATATACTTACTTTAAATCAATATTATAATTTAAATTATTAAATTATATTAAAATATACTTTACTAATATGCAATTAGGGTACACTTCTAAGAAGGGGCTCAGAACTGTGACATACACAGGGTTATTCAGAGAGAGATGAAAAGCAGGCGAATGACTGGAGAATGGAAAATTCAAGGTCAAAATAGCCGAACCAGAAAAATTCTCCCATTCATCTCACTTTCCAAATCAGCTATTTTGACCTAGAATTTTCCATTCTCCAACCATTCTCCTGCTTTTCACCTCTCTCTCAATAACCCTGACAGGGTTATTGAGAGAGAGGTGAAAACCTTGAGAATTGGCAGGAGAATGAACAATCAAAACCAAATAGCCAATTTGGAAAGTGAGATAAATGGGGTCTTTGTTCCCTTTAACCTCCGAGATATAAACAGAGACAAACGGCAAAAAAATTGTGCGAATTGTCATTAAACAATTGTCTGGTGGAAGTAAGAATAGCTGCACTTACATGGTCCAGAGCTACATATAGCTCAATGGTCTCGCGTTGTTAACCCATAACTCTTGTCTAATAGAGCTCTATTAGACTCTCTTGTCTAATAGAGCTTGTGAACCCTTCTAAATGCAATCCTTCCAAGTGAGGCACTTAGAGATATTCTGGAGATAGTCTGAGGTTAGACAGGAGGTAGAAAACCTACAAAAAGGTAAGATTTGCTTGTTTTAAATCCATTCTTTCATTTTATAATGGCAGACTTGGTCCAGTGTAATAGCATTTGTTTTTAGATCCAATTTTTGGAGGTTTGGAGTGTGCCTGATATGTAGGCAGTTCTATTTATTGCAGCAGGAAATTGCCGGTTTGAAGTCTGAGGTTTGTAAATTATCTGTTAGACAAACTCAGGCTATGACTGTTACAAAGCCACTGCCACAGAGGCCTCCTAGGAGCGGCAGATGGACTACTGTAGGATCTGGTAGACTTAGAGTTGTGGATAGAAGGCATGTCCCACAGTCTGTGGCTCTTCTTAATTCTTTTGAGTCACTTTCAGAGTGTAGTGGTAAGACAGAAGTAGGCTCAGACACCAAAGTTGAGGAACCACCATCCCCTATGCCTAAGGTATGCAAGACTGCAACCAAGGACAAAAAGGAAAAGGTGGGACTTGATAGAAGGCAATTGTTGCTGGGTGATTCTATCATAAGAGGTGTTGAGCTGGAGAGTAGTGGTTTGGTGAGATGTCTTCCTGGGGCTAATGGTCGTAGAGACAGGAGGCATATTCTCAATATTGTCAAACAAGCAAAGCAGGAAGGGGAAGTGGACGTTCTAGTCCATCTAGGGACAAATGACTTGGCTAGCAATGAGGTTTCTGAGATTAAGGAAGATTTTTGTGTTGTTGGAGGTGAAATACAGCAGATTATGTCCACTGTGTCATTCTCTGAAGTTCTGCCTGTGCATAACATTCAGGATAGGCAAATGCGCACTAGGGAATTTAATTTGTGGCTTCGGGAATGGTGTCGGGAGCAAGGATTTGGCTTTGTGTCCCATGATAGCTCTAATTGGAGCAGAAAGGAACTGTATAAAAAATATGGTTTGCATCTTACTCATAGGGGAACATATGTTCTCAGTGATAAATTCAAAGGTTTCACAAAGAAATATTTAAACTAGGAGGGGGCACAAAAGGGTAAAAAACAATCTGCCCGATTGTCCCCCAAAACGAAATCTGAGGGTGCAAGCAACATGCGGGGTAAAAAATTACAAGCTCAGAGTCGTGTCTATAAATGCTTGCAGGTTAGTCAATAAAATCAATGAACTGGAGGCAATGATGGCAGCTGAAAAAGTATATTTAGTGGCGATTACTGAGACATGGTTCCATGAGAAAAATAACTGGGACATAACAATACCGGGGTACTCTTTATATAGAAAAGACAGAAGGTAGGAAAGGAGGAGGAGTGGCCCTGTATGTGAAAAACAACATAAAAATGAACCAAATAAAAGTGAGCGAGGTGAACGTAGAGTCAGTTTGGGTTACGCTAACATTTGGCAATCATACAGTAGCTCGTGTAGGTGTGATCTATAGACCCCCTGGACAAGTAGAAGAGCTAGATAATCTGCTGTTTGGGGAAATAGCCAAAATGACAATGAAGGGGGAAGTTATTATCATGGGGGACTTTAATCTTCCTGATGTGAACTGGAAAACCAAAATAGCTGGGTGCACCAGGAGTACAAATATTCTAAACTCCCTGCTGGGATTATCTATAACATAAGTAGTTGAGGAGCCGACCCGTAAAGAGGCCATATTGGATTTAATACTCACAAATGGAGGTTTGGTAGCAGACGTTGTTGTAGGTGAAAATTTGGGATCTAGTGATCAACAGTCAGTGTGGTTTAATATAAGAACAGGGATGGAGCCGCACCACACAAAAACAAAAGTTTTAGACTTTAAAAAAGCAGATTTTTCTAAAATGAGATTTTGTGTAAATGAGTCATTATCAGACTGGAGGAGTTTAAAGGGAGTCCAGGAGAAATGGGATTATTTAAAGGAGGCATTATTGAAGGCCACAGGCAATTGCATTTGGCTTGTTATCAAAAACAAAAAAGGGAAGAAACCACTGTGGTACTCTGCAGAAGTGGCCAAAATAGTGAGGAACAAAAAGATAGCATTCAATAATTATAAAAAAACTCAAAGTGAAGAAGATAGGCAAACCTATAAGATTAGGCAGAAAGAGGCAAAGCAATTTATAAGAGCTTCCAAAGCACACGCAGAAGAGAAAATAGCTCAGTCAGTAAAAAAGCGGGACAAAACATTTTTTAGATACATAAACGAGAAAAGAAAAGTAAAACAAGGATTAATTAGATTAAAAACAAAGGAAGGAAGGTATGTAGAAGTGGATAAAAGTCTTTCTGACTGCCTCAATGAATATTTTTGTTCAGTCTTTGCAGAAGAAAAGGAAGGAAAGGGACCTCAGTTAGGAGGAAACACTAAAGAGACATATACATATGAGTTTACAGAGGAGGAGGTTCTACAGGAGCTGTCTAAAGTAAAGACAAATAAATCAATGGGGCCTGATGGGATCCACCCTAAGTTTTTAAAAGAGCTCAGTGATGTAATAGCAAAACCGTTAACAGATTTATTTAACCAATCCTTTTTTAACGGGAGTCGTCCCAGAAGACTGGAAATTAGCAAATGTTGTGCCCATTTACAAGAAGGGTAGTAGGTGTCAGGATCGGGTAACCCCGCTTGCAGACGATAAGCCAACAGACCCCGACCAACCGGTCCTTAGTAATGGCCGGGTTATGGTCAGTAATACTGAGAATGACGAACACAAAGAAAGTGGCGGAGTGCAAAGTAAAACAACCTGCAGAATGAAGTAACCCACAGTGCTCTAGCTAGCCGGTCCTTAATAATGGCCGGGTTAAGCAGAGCAGACCAACAAAAACACACATAGTTAGGGGTTAAGGAAATAGAGGTCCGTTTATACTATGCCAAAATTCAGGGCGCCAGAATACAGGGAAATCGAGACAAGCCGGGATCGTATTAACCAGGAAATCAGTCAGATAGGAATGCAGCAGTAACAACAAGGCACTAGGCGTAACTGGAACCACGCTAGGAAAACTTGCTATGAGAAAGGAAGCCCTTTAAATGGAGCCACAGCACTTCCTATTGGTGCTCAGAGGAGACGCCCTGCTCTGCTATAGGATCGCTGGTCATGTGCTGCGATTGGTTGTCCTTCCTGCATGCTGCGCCTGATTCGCGGGCAGCACCATTCTCTGTCCTGTAGTACACAGTACCCTGGAATAAGGCTTTCTGGATATCAGCTGCTGCGATGACCGCAACATTTCCCCGGACATGGGTTGAAGGCGCAGCACTTCACTGGACATGGGCTGAAGGTGCAACACTTCCCTGGACATGGGTCGAAGGCGCAACACTTCCCTGGACATGGGTCGAAGGCGCAACACTTCCCTGGACATGGGTCGAAGGCGCAACACTTCCCTGGACATTACATAGTTACATAGTTACATAGTTACATAGTTATATAGGCTGAAAAAAGACATGCGTCCATCGGGTTCAGCCTCTCCCACATAACCTACTGCTGTTGATCCAAAAGAAGGCAAAAAACCCAGTCTGAAGCGCTCGCCAATATGCAACATACTGGGAAAAAATTCCTTCTTGACCCCAGAATGGCAGTCAGATTTCTCCTTGGATCAAGAAGCTTTTACCCACATATTAAATATTATAACCCTTAATATTCTGTGTCTGCAGGAAGTCATCCAGTCGTTTTTTAAAAGTCTGTACAGACTCTGACCCAACCACCGCAACAGGCAGAGAATTCCACAGCTTTATTGTTCTCACCGTAAAATAACCCTTCCTATGCTTTAAGCTAAATTTTCTTTCTTCCAGTCTAAATGGATGACCCCTTGTCCTATGTATAGTCCTGTTAATGAATAGGTTATCAGACAATGGTTGATAATGGCCCCGTATATATTTATATAAGGTTATCAGATCCCCTCTAAGGCGCCTTTTCTCTAAACTAAACAGGTTTAAGCTTGTTAGTCTTTCCTCATAACTTAACCCTTCCATCCCCCTTATTAATTTAGTTGCCCGTCTCTGCACTTTTTCTAACGATATAATATCTTTTTTTAAGACAGGTGCCCAAAATTGCACGGCATATTCAAGGTGCGGCCTGACCATTGATTTATACAGAGGCAAAATTATGTTTTCATCCCGTGAGTGAACTCCCCTTTTAATGCATGCCAGTACTTTGCTGGCCTTGGCGGCTGCTGTTTGACATTGCACATTGTTACTTAGTTTGAAGTCTATGATTATTCCCAAATCCTTCTCCTGCTTGGATTTCCCTAACTCCGTACCATTTAGGGTATAAATTGCTTGTGTGTTCTTCACTCCAAAGTGCATAACTTTACATTTATCTAGATTAAATTTCATCTGCCATTTAAACACTGTGACAGCACCCACCCTGACGGCGGGCCCAAGGGCGAGAAGGGAAACGGCGGTGATAGGCGGAGACCAGCCCCGGGGCATGAACATCAGAGGCAGCAACCCAGGAACGTTCCTCCGGGCCGTAACCCTTCCAATGCACAAGATACTGCAACCCGCCTCCAGACCACCTGGAATCGATGAGAGCCTGCACCTCATATTCCTCCTGACCCTGAACTAGGACAGGAGGAGGCTGTTTCACGGGAGAGGTATACCGGTTACAGACAAGGGGCTTGAGTAGGGAGGTATGGAAGGAGTTGGAGATTCTCAAGGACTTAGGCAACTCCAAGGCATAAGAGATAGGATTAATGCATCGGAGAACCCTGTAAGGACCGATAAACCATGGTGCCAATTTGTGAGAGGGCACCGGAGTTTGATATGCCGAGTGGAGAGCCATACCCTTTGACCAGGGACATAAGAAGGACCTGGTCGTTGGTGGCAGTCTGCAAACTTCTTATGGGCTAAAGAAGCTTTTTGCAAAGCAGATTGAATCCGCATCCAGGACTGACGTAGGAGTCGTAAGTGATCGTTAAGTGCATGAATGGGTGAATCAGTCGGAGTACCAGGTAGTAAAGCAGGATGGAACCCATAGGTCGCAAAGAACGGGGTATGACCGGAGCTGTCATGTACCACGTTATTCCTAGCCAACTCAGCCCAAGGTAACAAGGAACTCCAATTATCTTGTTGGTGGGATATGAAGAACCGTAAATATTGTTCTAAGGACTGGTTAGTACGTTCAGCAGCACCGTTAGATTGTGGGTGGTAGGCAGAAGAAAAGGATAAATTGATATCCATTTCTTTACAGAAGGATCTCCAGAATCGAGAAATGAACGGAGTACCACGATCTGAGACTATTTCCTGCGGTATTCCATGTAACCGTACCACCTCCTTAGCAAATATACCAGCTAGCTGCTCTGAAGAAGGAAGTTTTTTCAGTGGAACAAAATGGGCCATTTTAGAAAAACGTGAGAATGGTGGTATTACCCTCAGATGGGGGCAGGTCCACAATAAAGTCCATGGATAAATGGGTCCATGGTCTCGAAGGAACAGGGAGAGGTTGTAATAGACCCACTGGGAGATCAGCAGGGGTCTTATTCTGGGCACACACGTTACAGGATGCAATAAACTCTCGGATATCAACACGAAGAGTGGACCACCAATATAGACGAGAAACGGTGAGAATGGTCTTATTGACTCCTGGGTGGCCTGCAACCTTTGATGCATGCATAACTTGTAATAACTTCCTTCTCTTGTTCTCTCCTACATACAATCCTTCTGGAGGTAGAGAGCTAGGGGCGGCATTCTGATAGGACAGAATGCGTTCGATCAACTGAGAAGACACTTGCATACACACAGTGGCGATTATATGAGTACTGGGTATGAGAGAAACTGGTTCGGTGTGAGGCAGTTCCTCTTCCTCGAACTGTCTGGAAAGAGCATCCGCCTTGGTATTACGTGACCCTGGGCGGTAGGTGATCAAACAATTGAAGCAACTTAGGAACAACAGCCATCTGGCCTGGCGGGGGGACAGCCACTTCACGTCTGCCAGGTAGGCTTGGTTCTTGTGGTCAGTTAGAATGATCACCGGAATATGCGAACCCTCCAATAGATGTCTCCATTCTTTTAGAGCCATTATAATAGCCAAGAGTTCTCTGTTACATATATCATAGTTTCTCTCTGAGTCGGACAACTTCTGGGAGAAGTAGGCGCATGGGTGAAGTGGGGCGTCCCAGGTGTCTCTCTGGGAAAGTACTGCCCCTATCCCAGATTCTGATGCGTCGACCTCCATTATAAATGGTTTAGAAGGGTTAGGATGTGCTAGAATAGGTGCAGAGGCAAAGGCCATTTTTAAATCCTCAAAGGCTTTAAGGGCAGCAGGAGACCAGTTGGTTGTATTGGACCCTTTCTTGGTCATAGAGGTGATAGGAGCAATTACAGAAGAAAAGTGTGGGATAAACTTTCTGTAATAATTGGCGAATCCGATAAATCTCTGGATAGGTTTCAACCCTTTGGGTAGAGGCCAGGATAGGATGGATTCCAGTTTTTTGGGATCCATTAAGAAACCTTTGGACGACACTATGTACCTCAGGGACGGAACCTGTGTCACATGGAATATACATTTTTCTAGCTTACGATATAAACCATTTCGTAACAGAGTGCCGAGAACAGAACATATGTGATCGTAATGTGTATGTAGGTCAGGAGAGTGCACCAGAATGTCATCTAGATAGACTATGACACATCAGGAGAGGTAGTCCCGAAGGACGTCATTAATGAAATCCTGAAAAATCGCAGGGGCGTTGCACAACCCAAACGGCATGACCAAATACTCGTAGTGGCCGTTATGGGTGTTTAATGCGGTCTTCCACTCGTCTCCCTCTTTTATTCGTACCAGGTTGTATGCACCCCTGAGATCCAATTTTGAAAACACCGTGGAACCTCTAAGACGATCAAAGAGGTCAGAGATTAGAGGAATAGGGTCGGCATTCTTAATGGTGATACGATTCAACCCTCTATAATCTATGCATGGATGGAGGTCACCCTCTTTTTTGGCTACGAAGAAGAATCCTGCCCGAGCTGGGGAAGAGGATCTTCTTATGAAACCCTTCTCCAGCGATTCGTGGATATATTCCTCCATGATAATATGTTCCATTGGGGACAATGGATAAATTCTCCCTTTTGGGGAAATTGTACCTGGGTATAGCTTGATAGCACAGTCATACGGACGGTGCGGGGGTAGCTTATCAGCCTCTTTTTTTGTCAAACACTTGTTTCACAGACAGATATTGCTCTGGAATGGTAGAAGACAAAGGTTTTGCAGTAGGGGTATTGAGTAAACCGATAGGTAACAGAGGGAAAACAAGAGGAGGAACAGGTAGGACCCCATGCAACGACCTTTCCCTTTACCCAGTCAATGTGAGGCTTATGCTTTTGTAACCATGTGAGACCTAAAACAACTGAACAAGCTGGTGATGATATGATTTGAAACACTATGGATTCGGTGTGATGATCCCCAAGACACATGGAAATTGCATTAGTCTCTTGGGTTATAACAGGAGAGGCAAGGGGCCTGCCATCAATGGCCTGTACCATTTAAGGGTTTGGATCTAGGGGACAGAGGAACAAGATGACCTGAGGCAACGGACACATCCATAAGATTATCAGCAGCCCCTGAATCCAGCAATGCATTACAATCAAATTTGACAGAACCCCATGATAGACAGACAGGAAGAAGTAATCGTAGTGAGGACGGTTTGGGGCACAAAGTGAGAACACCTAAGGCCGGTCCCCTCCTAGGGCTTAGGTGTGGGCGTTTTCCGGGCGTGATGGGCACTTAAGGCATTGGTGCCCCCTACGACCACAATACAGACAAAGACCCTCTCTACGTCTATAGGATTTCTCTTCTGTCAATTTGGTGTGTCCCAATTGCATGGATTCGGTATCAGAGACCTGTGAAGGGCGAGATGGTGGACTAACGGAACCTCGTGTAGGAACCCTAGCAACGCTTTTTCTGGGTCTCTCTCTGTGTTTAGCTCTGTCCCTGAGTCTATTATCAATATCAATCGTGTAATCGATCATATCTTCTAACTCCTCAGGCAAATTCTTTGCTGCTATCTCATCTAGGATAGTATCAGAAAGGCCCTCCTGGAAAAGCAATACAAGGCAATCATTAGTCCAATCAACCTCTGCTACTAGGGTTTTGAAGTTTATGGCATAATCTGCAACAGACCTGGAACCTTGCTTAATTCTGAGCAGGCATCTCCCAGCCCTCTTGGAACGACCAGGAGGATCAAAGGTGCGTCTGAGAGCACGTAAAAAGTTGTGGTAGTTATAGATCACGGCATCATCATTTTCCCACAATGGGTTAGCCCATGCTAGGGCTCTACCAGACATATGATTAATCATAAATCCCACACGGGCACGATCTGAAACATACGTTCTAGGGTTTAGTTCAAAATGAATGCTGACCTGAGACAAAAAGCCATGACACCCAGTCTGTTCCCCACCAAAACGAATTGGAGAAGTCATGGATACATGGGAGGCAGGTAAAGCAACCTCAGGTGTGTGGGATTGCAGGACTGGGGCAGAGGTCGCCACCTGTGGTTCAGGCTGCAAACAGGCAGTACGGACAAGAATAGTTTGTATAGCCTGAGCAAAGCCATCCATGCGGTGGTCTAATTCATCGACACGAGAGGCACATGCAGCGAGCTGCTGACCCACGTCTGCAGGGTCCATGGCCCTAGCGTAATGTCAGGATTGGGTAACCCCACTTGCAGACGATAAGCCAACAGACCCCGACCAACCGGTCCTTAGTAATGGCCGGGTTATGGTCAGTAATACTGAGAATGACGAACACAATGAAGTGGTGGAGTGCAAAGTAAAACAACCTGCGGAATGAAGTAACCCACAGTGCTCTAGCTAGCCGGTCCTTAATAATGGCCAGGTTAAGCAGCGCAGACCAACAAACACACACATAGGTAGGGGTTAAGGAAATAGAGGTCTTTTTATACTATGCCAAAATTCAGGGCGCCAGAATACAGGAAAATCGAGACAAGCCGGGATCGTATTAACCAGGTGAAAGGTATTTTAATATGATAGGTAGTTTTTTAATTTTGAATTAGTGTGAAATCCCCCCCTTCTTCTTCCAGTACGGATTCTGTTCAATTTCGTTTCCTCCCGAGGCTAGTCAGCGGGGTGATGGAAATAGATATCCTGTGTTAACTTAGAAATGCCCGCGAAATCTTTGTTACATGATGTAGAAATGTATCTGCTCTGATTGGTTGTTGTATCACATTCCTATGTTGGGAGTGAACACTGCAGGAAGATTTTATATATAACGAACATTTCTATTGGATGTTGAAATAGTAAATGGACCTGACAGACCACGAACTGATCAGATGATCAGATGCCATATCTCGGTGTGGTTGTGTCTATCGTCTCCTCTGATCAGAGTCGCGCAGCGCCTTACTTCAATTTTGATATATAAGAAGAAACTTGAAAAGGTTTATGGTAATTATACTGGAAAAATCCAAATTTATCAGTTGTTGTCTGAAGTGAGATTTGCCATTCGAATGTACAGTAGCTTCCACAAAATTCTCAGCAGGCGGGCGAGTTGCTGTAAACAACTTTGTACGAAGGCTGGACCATTGTCTGATCCGATTTCAAGAGGCAGTCCATACCTTGGAATAATTTCTCTCATCAAGCATCCCACTACTTCAGCAGTCTTTTCTGTTCGAGTTGGGTAGGCCTCAACCCATCCCGTTAATGTGCATACTAGCACCAGTAGATATTTATATCCTTTGCATGGAGGGAGAACAGTAAAGTCAATTTGTAGGGAGGAAATTGGAGATAATATTCCTGGTGGTCGTACTATCCCTTGCCTTGGGTTGTTCTTAGCACGAGTAACACCCTGATGGGCAAATGCTTTGCAAATGGCGGTGAGTCCAGGAACATAGAAATACGGTTCTAGTTGTTGCTCCATGGCTGTCTTTCCTCCATGAGTTCTGGAATGCAAGGCCCGGACAATTTCAGGTGCCAGAGTGGCTGGTAAGACAATTCTTTCATTCTCCAACTGGTACCATCCGTCTTCTCTGTATTCTCCTGACTCTTCGGAGAGCCATTTCTTCTCTTTTTCAGAGTAGGCCGGAGTACAGTGAGTAATGGGTGTTGGTAACAGGGACGTCACCACTGGGAGAAGCCTCTTGGCATTCTTGGATATTCTGTGCTTCAAAACATATTCAGACAGTGCATCTCTTTCATATTTTGCAGCTGATCTTCAACCAGTATTTCTTTCAGGAAGAACTTCACCAGCGGAGCTTGGTATTGTGCAGCTCCCAGCTCTCCCTTGCTTTTCACAATTCGGGTAATTCTCAGGTTATTATGGGTGTTGGTATTCAAATTGGAGAAGCGTGTTGAAAAATTTGAGTCTCGGATCACTTCGATCTCCTCTTCCCCCACTAATTTTACGCCGAAGAAATTCAGCATCAGTTTATAGGCTCTCCGTAGCCTATGTTGGATTTCAGCGGTGCTCTTCATAATTTCAATTTCAGAAATAGTCAGAGGCTTTGCATGTTCATTTCGGCCTTGTTCACGTAGAGGAAACAACCATTGGATATACCTGTGGTGCTTCTCTAGAAGTTCATATTCACGTACCAGTGGCAAAGAACATCTTCAATAAATTCTCCATGAGGTGCAAATCTTCTGTTATTCATATAGAAGTCTACTTTTGGCTGATCTTGGAAAACAGCGTTCAGACAGAGCAGAGTTTCGACTTTCATTTGCGGGGATTCGGGTTTACATACCGGAATCTTGACAGGCGAGTCATCTTGAACCAGTCATCTCTGGGGAACCGAAGTTTCATTTTGGTGTTCCGGATTTCCATTCCGGAAGCTTTTCAAGTGATTTTCAGCATTTACCGGGTATCCTCTCCGGCGATCGGGTTTTCCTTCCCGAACACTTTCCAGGGGATCTTTATCTTGAACTGGGTATCCTCTCCAGTTTAGTTTCAAGTGAGTTTTCTCCTGCTGCTGCACCTGCTGCTGGCGAGTACTCTTAGCCTTGGTTTCTTTCCAATCACAGCCACACTCAAGGGCTTGTGTCTGTCTGGCTGCTTCCTTTGCCGCGAGATCTGCTTTCCGGTTTCCTCTGGGAACTTCTTCCTTACCTTTTTGGTGGCCACGGCAATGAATAACACCAACTGCGGACGGTTTCCATACTGCATCCAGTAGATTCAATATTTCAAGGGCATATTTGACTTGTTTGCCTGCAGATGTTAGGAGGCCACGTTCTGTGTAGAGTGCTCCGTGAGCATGAATTGTCATGAAGGCATACTTGGAATCAGTGTATATCTTCACCCTTTTGTTTTCAGATAGTTCTAGACCTCTGGTAATAATTTCAGCCAGTTGAGCAGAAGTGCTCCGTATCCAAGCTGCTGTACAGACCGGAGAGGAGGGAGATCCAAGTCTAGATGACCACCGGCTGTCACGGTTCCCGGATCCCACCACACAGTACTTAACCCCCAACACTCCACAAAACCCAGAAGCTACCAACAGTGTAGCTGTGAATGATCCCTATCTGTCTGGTCCTTAGAATTGGCCAGGTAAACTAGCTAGACAGAAAAGGGTTAACAATACGGAGAGGAGTCAGCCGAGCCAGAATCAGGAATACAGAGTTCAGAATGGTCAAATGGAATAGCCGGGTCGGTATCAGAGCAGTAGCGTAGTACAAGTATATAGTCTAGGGCAACAGAAGGCAGAATGGTCAGAACACAAGCAGAGGTCAATAACAGGTTAAATCAATATAGCAGTCAGGTACAAGGAGCTCAGGTATGGATAACCACGATCTGGCAACTTCTGAAACTATACTGAGGGTTTTTAAAGACCTTCACCAGACCACGCCCCCCACTCAAGCCACACCTCATGCAATCACCTCCCTGCCTGTCTCCATTTAAACCAGGCAGTGGTCAGCGAGCAGCATCAGACTTGCTGTCCTCAAGCACACAGGTAGGGCTGGAAGCCCCCAACGTTACAGTACCCCCCTCTCCACGGGAGGCCACCGGACGACCAACAGGACGAGCGGCAATACGACCACCAGGGCGATCGGGGTGCGAGGCATGGAACGCCCTGACCAACCTAGAGGCAGACATGTCGGAAGCTGGAATCCAGGACCGGTCTTCCGGGCCATAGCCCACCCAATCGACCAAGTACTGCAGAACACCCCTGCACAGCCTAGAATCCAAAACCCTCCTAACCTCATACTCCGATTCACCATCAACCTGAACAGGTGGAGGAGGAGGAACGACCCGCGTGTACCTGTTACACAACAAAGGTTTCAGTAGGGAGGTGTGAAAGACGTTGTGCAAGCGAAGATGTTTAGGAAGGGCAAGAGCATAAGCCACAGGGTTAACGCGGCGAATGATCTTATATGGACCAATAAACCGAGGTGCCATTTTCATAGAAGGCACCCGTAACTTCACGTTCCTAGTAGACAACCAAACTCTATCCCCCACGTTATAGGAGGGAGCTTGTAACCTATGCCTGTCAGCCTTGCGTTTCTGGACAGCAACATTGCGCTCCATATTTACGCGAATCTGTCTCCAAATCTCTTGTAGTTGAGTGAGATGGTCATCGAGAGCCGGGATGGCCTGTTCATTAAACTGAAGCGGTAGAGCCGGAGGGAAAAAACCATAGATAGCAGAAAAAGGAGAGTGGCCAGTGGTCTCATTAACGGCGTTATTACGTGCATACTCAGCCCAGGGCAACAACTCCGACCAATTGTCTTGTTGTTGTGTGGTAAAGCAACGTATGTACTGCTCGAGACCCTGATTTGCCCTCTCTGCTGCCCCATTGGTTTGTGGATGGTATGCTGAAGAGAAGGCCAATCGCACCCCCATCTCCGCACAGAAAACCCTCCAGAAACGAGAGACGAACTGAGCTCCTCTGTCAGAGACTATTTCAGACGGAACCCCATGTATTCGTACAATCTCCCTAGCAAAGACAACCGCCAGTTCTTTGGCTGTAGGAAGCTTAGGTAAAGGGACAAAATGAGCCATTTTGGAGAAGCGGTCTACAACTGTCAGAACCACAGTATGACCTTTGGACTTCGGCAAGTCCACAATAAAATCCATAGATAGATGAGACCAAGGCCTCTTAGGCGTGGGTAAAGGCTGCAATAGACCGACAGGCAAGGTTTTACTGGTTTTGCTTCTGGCACAGATTTGACAAGCCAAAACAAACAGGCGTACGTCCTGTCGCATGGTGGGCCACCAGAACTGTCTGGAGATACTGGTAAGAGTCTTAGTAATACCAGGATGACCTGCTGGTTTAGAATCATGAAACATTATCAGGGTTATCCAAAGAGATTCGAATTGCTTGAGAAAGGTAACCGAACGCTGAAAATCAGCATTCGGTTACCTTTCCTGGCCATTCGGCTATCCAGAGAGCAGGCAATTCGCCAAATCCTGTCGAATTGCCTGCACATACGGTGACTGTTCGGTCCCTGTTCGAGGGCAGTGAAATCCCCATGAAAAAGCATTGCTTCGGCTATTCAGAGAACACAAACCAGCAGTGAAAGGTTCCCCTAATGCCCTGCCATTCGGTGGTTTCATTCGGCAAATTTATTCAGGAGAATCCCATAGACTTCAATGTTAAAAATATTCCTGTTTTAATTCAATATCTAATAAACCGTTCATTATAAAATTCTGCAGCAAAAAGTCTCTTTATTTATAGATTTTTTAGGATACTTTAAGCATTTTTCTGAATTTTTTAAAAAAAATTTAAAAGTCCGATTTTTTTTTTTTTTTTTTTTCAGTTTGCTAAATTTTTTTGTAACAGCCCTCTTTATTATCATTCCCTGGACCTCCTGTGAAAATTTCAGACATTTTCGCTCAGTAGTTTCTTTGCAAACAGCGTTTCATTTTCCCAGATTCATACAAATGGTTTTTCTAATTTATTCACTGCCTCCTCTACGTCACAGCTGCTTCGGCTCTGTGTGATTCGGCTCCTGTTCGGCTCCTGTTCGGCTCCTGTTCGGCTTCCTCGAAGGTTAATCCAGATGTTTTTGCTTGTTTTCAGCGTGCATTCGGTTAGTGTTCGTCAGGTTTGCGGCAGCTTTTCCCTGCAATTCGGGGACCCTGTGGTGCTTGCTGAATACACCGCAGGGTCACCGAAATGCAATCGGCAAAAGGAACCGAATTGAAGAGAACGAAAAGTCACCGAACGTGCGGTGACTTTTCGAATCTCTTTGGATAACCCTGTATGAGTAATTCTTGTCTTTCCTTTTCAGGTACAAACAACATATCTGGAGGCTTGTCAGGTGGAGCCCCCACTTGAGCTGCCTGGAGGCGTTCCAGGAAAGGCGAGGAGACAGACAAGACTGTGGAAGCCACAATACGTTCAGGAGGAACTATAGGATTGTGGTCTTGTGTATTAGATTCATATGGGTCATATTGACGAGATAAGGCATCAGCCTTTACATTGCGGTCACCTGGTCTGTAAGTCAATACAAAATTAAACCGAGACAGTAGCAATGACCACCTGGCCTGTCTCGAGTTCAAACGTTTAGCATCCCCGATGTACGTAAGGTTCTTATGATCAGTGATTATCAATAAAGGATCAAGAGTACCTTCCAACAAATGTCTCCACTCTGACAGGGCAGACACAATAGCAAGCAATTCTCTGTTGCCAATATCATAATTGCGTTCTGCTGGTGATAATTTTCTTGAAAAGAACACACAAGGATGTAGTGGTTTCCCTGGAGATTCTCTTTGAGACAGGACAGCCCCAATGCCTATCTCAGAAGCATCAACCTCAAGAATAAACGGAATCCTGGGATCAGGATGCCGTAACACGGGAGCGGAAGTAAAAGCCTGTTTGAGGGCTTCGAATGCTTGTTTAGATTGAGAAGACCAGATCTGGTACTTCAGACCTTTACGTGTCATATTAATGATAGGAGAGGCTATAGCGGAATAATTCTTGATAAATCTCCTATAATAGTTAGAAAACCCCAGAAACCTCTGTATGGCTTTGAGACCTTGAGGAAGAGGCCATTCTGAGATGGCCGTGAGTTTAGAAGGATCCATCTCAAAACCCTCTGGAGTGATAATGTACCCAAGGAATTTCACAGTAGTAATGTCGAATAAACACTTCTCTAGTTTGCAATAAAGACCATTCTCCAGTAATTTAGCTAATACCTGTCTGACATGTGCATGGTGGGTTTTCAGATCGGGAGAGTAAATCAATATATCGTCTAGGTATACTATAACAAAGGTTTGCAAGAAATCTCTGAGCACATCATTAATAAAATCCTGGAATACCGCTGGAGCATTACAAAGACCAAAAGGCATGACCAAGTATTCATAATGCCCACTCCTGGTGTTACATGCTGTTCTCCACTCATGCCCCTCTTTTATGCGTATCAAATTGTAAGCTCCTCTTAAATCAAGTTTAGTGTACACTGCTGAACCCCTTAACCTGTCGAACAGTTCCGATATGAGAGGGATAGGGTACACGTTCTTAATGGTGATCTTGTTAAGCCCCCTATAATCAATACACGGGCGTAAATCTCCCTCTTTTTTCGACACAAAAAAGAATCCAGCCCCTGCTGGAGAAGAGGAACGTCGGATAAAACCTCTCTCCAAGTTCTCCTTGATGTACTCCTCCATAATTTGGTTCTCCTTTATGGAAAGAGGATATACTTTGCCTCGAGGAGGCATGGTACCCGGATGAATATCAATAGCACAATCATATGGTCTATGTGGAGGTAGTTTCTCTGCCTCTCTTTTATCAAATACAGCCCTGAGGTCTGCATATTGTTCAGGAACTTCAGTAGACAATGGAGGGGCTGTGGGTGTGTTCAGGGCACCGACATGCTGAATGGGTATTAAACAAGTCCCAAAACATGCAGAACTCCAAGACAGTATCTCTCCTTTAACCCAATCAATAACGGGATTGTGTTCCACCAACCAGGGGAAACCAAGTACAACAGGATTGGAAGGTGAGTGGATAACTTGGAATATGATCTTTTCTTTATGCAAGAGACCAGTAGTAAGAACTACTGTAACCGTATCATGAGTAATCCTAGGGCAGGATAACGGCCTGCCATCTATGGCTTCAACGGCTAAGGGTGTCTCTCTTACAACCAGAGGTAGAGAAATGGAAGAAGCATAGTTAACATCAATAAAGTTACCAGCAGCCCCAGAATCCACAAAAGCGGTATTATGTGTGGTCTTGGTATCCCAAGCCAAGGATACTGGTAACATAAGTTTAGTGTCTTTGATAGGAGACATGCATGTCACACCCAAGGCCTGTCTCCTCAGCTGCCTTAGGTGCGGTAGTTTTCCGGCTTATCATGCATCTTAGGGCGAGTAGGACATTGAAATCGTACATGTCCCTCCAAACCACAATATAGGCACAATCCCTCACGAAAACGCCTTGTTCTCTCCTCCTCTGTAAGCCTAGTACGGCCTAGTTGCATAGGCTCTGAGGGGGGTGATAACTCACTGGGTGGTGCTTGAAAGACAGGGGCCAACCTAGGTAACGGTCTCTTGGATCTCTCTCTTGGAGTCCTTCTATCCCTTATGTGATTATCCAGATCTATACAGTAATCAATGAGTTCACACAATACCTCAGGTAGTTTACGTGGAGCTAATTCATGCATCAACGATTCTGATAACCCCTCCATAAAAGCCAGAACCAGTGTCTCATTTGTCCAGTTCACATCAGAAATTAAGGTTTTAAATTCTATGGCATAATCAGACACAGTTCTGTTCCCTTGACGTATGCGGAACAAGGATTTGCCGGCTATCGTGGCCTTTCTGGTAGGATTAAATGTACGTTGTAACTCGGCTATGAATTCTTTATAATCCTGTACAATAGGTCTCTCTGCCTCCCATAAAGGAGTCGCCCATGTCAACGCTCTGCCAGACAGATGGTTAATAATAAACCCCACTTTGGCAATGTCAGAAAAAAACATTTGTGGATTTAATTTAAAATGGATATCCACATGGACCAAAAATCCCCGGCACTCAGAGGGAGTACCGTCAAACCTCATAGGAGCGGTCATGTGTACTTGGGATGTCTGAACGACAGGGGGCACAGGTATAGCAGGCGGGGGTGCAACCCCAACTGGTTCCAGGTGTGCAGTACGATTCAGGATAGTTTGTAAGGCAATGGCAAACTGATCCATCCTATGATCCTGCTCATCCTGTCTGGATACAAAGTTAGCCAAGTGCTGTGTTAAATCTGCGGGATCCATATTGGCCAGATCGTAATGTCACGGTTCCCGGATCCCACCACACAGTACTTAACCCCCAACACTCCACAAAACCCAGAAGCTACCAACAGTGTAGCTGTGAATGATCCCTATCTGTCTGGTCCTTAGAATTGGCCAGGTAAACTAGCTAGACAGAAAAGGGTTAACAATACGGAGAGGAGTCAGCCGAGCCAGAATCAGGAATACAGAGTTCAGAATGGTCAAATGGAATAGCCGGGTCGGTATCAGAGCAGTAGCGTAGTACAAGTATATAGTCTAGGGCAACAGAAGGCAGAATGGTCAGAACACAAGCAGAGGTCAATAACAGGTTAAATCAATATAGCAGTCAGGTACAAGGAGCTCAGGTATGGATAACCACGATCTGGCAACTTCTGAAACTATACTGAGGGTTTTTAAAGACCTTCACCAGACCACGCCCCCCACTCAAGCCACACCTCATGCAATCACCTCCCTGCCTGTCTCCATTTAAACCAGGCAGTGGTCAGCGAGCAGCATCAGACTTGCTGTCCTCAAGCACACAGGTAGGGCTGGAAGCCCCCAACGTTACACCGGCTCTCCAAACTCCAGTCTTTGTACTTGTTGTTATTGAAAGACCGTTAAGTTCACCGCCTAACCAACCAATGGAAGCTCCAGAGATGCCCCAGGAGGCCCATGAGCCTCTGCTTCCAGATACCCTTTTTACCAGACTACAGAGACCGTTTGAGCAGTACCAAAGGATCCTGCTATGTATTGGGATTATTGTTTTCTTTTTGACTTTATTGACAATTGTTGCTGGACTATTTTTCCAATCCAGCTCCCTAAGGGAGTGAGGTCAGCCCCTATTGGGTTGACACCAGAATATAACATAACTGTCCCATCGGTACAAGACCGACGGAAACGGGAATTGACAAGGCCAGAAGATAATTTGTTTATTAAATTTACGTATGCGTATGCAAAGAAGTCAGGATATGAATCCTGTTGGGTGTGTAATAAATTGAACCAAGGGTCATCAGTTATTCCCACCTTAGCTGTACCTCTTAATTTGTCTGACTACCCTGTGAATTAAAGTATAGTGGCCCCTAGTGTACTTAAACTGACTAAGAGTCTAGATATGCCAAAGACAAACCACACTATTCGCATTACTAATGTGGCCTATTTCTCTCTCTGGTGTTTTAAACTAGAGAAGATCCAGGTTCCACCTAGTTCAATGTGTAAAGAAACTTTGTTCAACACAACACTAGATATATCTGACCCAGAAGCACTAGGAGATAGTCTTCAAGTAATGGTAAATACGATTGATAATTACAAACAGACTAATGATAAAAGTCCAGAGGTCCTTGCATACACCCACAAGTCACTATCCTTAATTTTCTCCCAGTTTGGCTCAGAACCATTTTTTATATGATGCCAGGAGATGGCATACATATTTGTTGTGGAACTCTATGCCACCTTTGGATTAATACGGAAATAAAAACTTGGTGTTATTTGGCCTGGGTGGTTCCCCTGCAGCGTATCCAAGGGGACACCATAGACTTAGGAATACCACATCCGATATTTTCTAAAATTTACTAAACGAGTATTGTTTTCCAAGGGTGATATGATTTGGTCTTGGTTTCTTTTTTCCTTCCACAGGATGGAGCACTGAAATGACGAAAAGATTTAATAAATATGTTGTTTTGATGGATGAAAATGTAAACATTACCACCACTGATGTTTAGTTGTTAAATGTTGAATTAAGAAAGATTTGTAGAACCCTCGAACCAAAAAAGCAATCCCTAGAGCAGAAGATTTACTTAAGCTTAAATTCCCGGAAGAATACAAAGCTTTAATGATTTAGTTAGTTGGCTGGGAGAGGTCATTGTAGACTCTCTCCGCCAAGAGGAGGGAATGAGATAGCAATTCTTGGGATTTAATTTAGAACTATACTAATCTAAGTGATCTGCCATTTCGATGTTCATCCATTTTGTGTTTTAAAATAAACTTGCTGTCCTTGAGTGCTCTTGAGATTCTATTTTCAGTCTGCATGTTTAAATGAAATCAGTTTGTCAGCAAAACTAAAAAGGGTGTGCTGACAATCGCAGAAATATAACGACAGCTGAACGCCCAAAATGAGAATGAAAGGCGAAAGATGACATCATGTGTAAAGTTAGGTGCTAACTCAGACATATGGTAACTGTCACGTGACAATATGGGTATGTTGGGAAGGGACCTGTATTTTTAGAACAATGTATAAAAGCAGTTGAGTCTGATGTTCTCGTCACTCAAGCATTTGAACAGATACGATCTGTTTCTTGAGTCCAGCAGGTACCAGCTGAATAAACACCATTTTCTTTTGAAACAAAGGCCTCCGTCTGCTTTCCTTCGTCGAACCATCACCCACAAATTCCCGGTCAGCTGGCTACAACAGTTCCATACCCGCACGGCTGTGCAGGTGCGTGACCCCTCTGTAGGCCCGGACCGAAGCCTTACGTGGCGCTCAAGCGCGCTGTTATCGCGCCCAGCGGGGTGAGTGCGCCACTTCCTCTGCCCTCCGCTGACTCGGTACCCTGTGTTGAGGCGCCGGCCTCCCTCACCCTGCGCTGGGGCTCTCTCCCTCGCCGCCACTTACTGGGGCCTGTTTGGCGGCGCCTGGTCCAGCGCACGTGGACAGTTACTGGTTGCTTCCGGCGGGAGCTCTCTAGCTTCTCACCGTCCTCGGAGGGCTCCATCCGGGATCCGGGCCGTGTACCCTTCAATCTGTATGCCATCATGCTGTGCTGAACAGGAGAGTGCCTGATTAAGCTCACCGATTATTCTATAGTAGAAAGAAAGGGAGAGAAAAAAAAAAGGAAAAACCGCACAAAACTAAACAGGAAGGGGGAAAAAAAAGGAGGAAAAAAAGAGGGAAAAAACCCACAAAAAGTAGGGAAAAAAGGAAGGGGGGAAAAAACGGGAAGGGGAGGGGAGAAAGGAAAAACCGGAAAGGGGGAAAACAAAAAAAAAAAGGAGAAAACCAAAAAAAAAAAACGACGCGGAAAGGGAAGGAAAAAAAACTCAAACAAAATTTCAAGTGTGTCCTTTGGCTTCACTACCTGCCCATAAATTTTTTACACACTCGTTCTACCATCATACGCGTGGGACTGCTACTATTACATTGCGTGGATTTTTTTTGTTGTTTTTGCCTTCCTCACTGGTTGCCACAAACTCCAATCACTACAAATTTTTATAGGCCTCCCTCGCGGGTCGCCGCAGTTCACAATTTTTCTGGTGGCCCATACTAGGCCCACTATCCTTTTGCTTGCCGCTTTCTCTGCTGTTTGGGGAACGTATCACAAGCACTCTACCGTCAGATCAGGAGACTCCACGCTCCCCCTGAATCATACTTTCTTTTTCGAAACAAACAAAATAAAAGGATAAAGAAAAAAAGGGAAGAGAAGGGAAGGAGGGAAAGAAAAAAAGAGGGAAAAAGGGGTTTTACAAGACTATACACACAGACTGCCTAATTATCACAATTCTTTGTTCTGTAATTGCCCTCTGGTAACTCTGGTCACCATGGACAAATTTATTGCTTCCATGTCTAAGTCCTCCAAACGTCAAACGACCAAAGGCCAGGGAAGGGGTGCCCCTACGCAGGCCAGGTCTCCAACCCGCTCGACTTCGGACCTAGGATGCGCTCCGTCTAGTCCGCACTTGGCTATTACATCTACACCTACAACTACCGCTCAAATGGCTGAGTTTACAGCAATGCTTTCGCCACTACTAGATGAAAAGCTGGGCCGTCTCTCAGCGTCCCTCGAACTAGCGCTTTCCCAACTTACCTCTCAAGTCCAACGTTTAACAGAAGTGGAAGACAGAGTGTCTGCACTAGAGGATGGGCTCACTCCTCTTCAAACGACCGTGGAATCTCACGACTCCTTGCTCTCCACCTTACTGGATAAAATTGATGATCTCGAAAACAGAAGCCGCAGAAATAATTTGCGCATTGTGGGGCTCCCTGAGACCGTGAAAGGCCCACAACTTCAACACTTTGTTATCACTTGGCTTCCTGCAGCCTTGGGCATCGCTAACAATGTACCCCTGATAATTGAACGAGTCCACAGGCTGGGGTCTGATCTCTCCCCATCGTTGACCCGTCCCCGCACGATCATATTTAAATTGCTCAACTTCATGGACAAAATCAACATTCTACAGGCGTACAGAAAGGCCGGCTCCCTGGACTATCAAGGAATTATGTTACGTCTTTTCCAAGATTTTTCAGCGTCCTTGGCTGCCCGCCGCAGAGCGTTCGCTCCTGTCTGTACGAAGTTGGCGGCTGCCAACGTCAGATTCACCCTACAATATCCGGCGCGTCTTCGGGTGCACCTTCACGGACAGGATAAATTCTATGATACGCTGGCCGACTCCTCAGCAATTTTAGGTGACGGCTTAGATCAGCAGCAGTGATTCTACGCCTCCTCCATGAAGGCTGCAACAATCTTGTTATTGATATACCACGACTATCAAACCTCACTAATGTTGCTCTGCATTTTTATTTACTGTGTTCTTGTAGTTTTCAGTTTCTCCATGTGTTTCACAGACAAGCCCATCACTCAGGGAAGTAGTCATTGGACAAGCTCACCACGGCAGTGATGGACTCGCGATTTGAAAGGAACCAGCACCGGGCTGTCTCCATCCCTTTTCATAGTTTGTACGATTTCTCCATTTTCATTATTGTTCTGAGTTTGTGTTCCATTTCACACTGGACAGTCGACCCCATTGCTCAGCGACGCGGACGTGGATCTGGGTCTCAGTTTTTTCTGCGGGACCGCGTTTGGAGTTGGTATTATACACTGTTTCTCTCTCCTGTTCAATCCCTGGTTAATCTACTTTTTTGCAGATGTAGATATTTTTGTTTCTTTTAGGTTGTTAATAGTTAAAATGTCTTGGATCGCTCTTCTACTGATACACCAACAGGTACTGACGTCTTATATTGTACTCACGGTACGGGGTCCGCTGCTGGGACGGGCTCTAACCCCCTTTATTGTTGCTTCCTACTTCACATCCTCTCGAACTCGTTTATGGCATCCTCCATGATGCACGACACTAGTACTATACTCCCCTCCTCTGCTGAACCTCAAATTTTCACACGCAATTCTTTTAAAATAGTGTCCTGGAATGTAGAGGGTCTTAATTCACCGATTAAACGTAAGCAAGTAATCCAATATCTAAAAAGATTAGACCCCGATATTGTTTTCCTCCAAGAAACTCACTGGACTAAGTCGGACCAAGCGCTACGGGCCCCTTGGTTTACACTCAAAAATCCTCGGTTTACACTCAAAAATCTAGAGGCACTGCAATTCTCTTACATAAGAGACTTCCATACTCTGATATGGTAGCGGTTAATGATGCGGACGGCAGGTACTCCCTCCTCACGCTTAAGATTGGACAGGAACAGTTTCAATTACTCAATATCTATGCCCCATACGGACCGAATTCACCATTCTATAAGACACTACTACCGTTACTCCACCTCCACGACGCGTCTCACAGAATAGTGGGAGGGGACTTTAACGACATACCAGACTCGATACTTGACAGAGCCCCGAGCCGTGTGGTACCCAGAGGGCGCTCACAACCCACAGGTCCGACCTACCTTATGATGCATTTTGACTTGGTTGACGTCTGGCGCATGCACAACCCAACGGGCAGGGACTTTACGTTTTATTCTGACTCCCACAAATCATTCTCGCGCCTAGACCTCTTTTTGATTTCGAACCCTCTTACATTTCGCGCATTGCACATCGAGATTGGCCCGATAGCGCTCACTGACCACGCACCAGTTTCACTGGAGATGAAAATGGGAAACCCACAGTCCTATTCCCAAAACTGGCGCTTCCCTTGCCATCTTATGACGTCCGGTAAATTTACATCACACGTTGAGCTTGCCTGGCACAATTATACTGACGACAATATTGACCATGTAGAGGATGTCAATTTATTTTGGTCTGCGTCACAAGCAGTGCTTCGAGGACAGATCATGGAGTTTACGGCCCGGAAACGGAAAGAGGACTCCCTGCATCTTACTAAGGCTCATTCGGATTTGCTCAGAAGTTACAGAGCTTATCTGACTGACCCAACGCCTGTTTGATTGCAGACATACAAGCAAGATAAAACCAGATATGATTCCTTAGCTACCACCCACGCGCAGCGCTCCTGGCAACATCAGAAATCCCGGTTCTATCATTTTGGTAACAAGCATGGTCGCCTCCTGGCCAACCTGGTTCGCTCTCAGACTCAGACCAGACCCTTTATCTCTCAAATTAAAGCCACGGATGGTACCTTACTTACGGACCCCGTAGCTATTGCAGGGTATTTCCGACAATATTTTGCTGACTTCTACAAGGCAGGCCCTGACGATTATCCGACGCAACTGAGTATTTTTCATAAAGCGCAAATTCCAAAAATATCCCCAACTGAAAGGGACGCCCTTTCAACGCCGATTTCACACACCGAAGTCCAAAAAGCGATAACTTTGCCCAAAAATGGGAAAATCCCGGGGCCGGACGGATTTGGAGCAGAATATTACAAGCTCCTTTCGGGCTCGGTGGTTCCACACTTGGTCTCACTTTATAATAATATTCTACAAGGCGAGGAACCTCCTCCGACTTTTAAGAAGGCCAGAGTGGTGGTTATCCCCAGGCCTGGAAAGGATCCTACCTTGGTCACTTCCTATCAACCTATTGCACTGTTAAACACTGACCTGAAACTGCTATCGACCATCATGGCCGGCCGCCTACAGAGACCGATGGCCGTCTGGTGGGCCCCCAACAAACGGGTTTCCTTGCTGGCCGACACTCTACCACAAACATACGCAAGGCTATAGCGGCCATATCGTCCTCCTCCCTTACACCAGAAGCCTCAAATCTTCTATTGAGTTGTGACGCAGATAAAGCATTCGACAGGATATCCTGGACCTATTTAGAGAGATTTATTAAGTTCCACCACTTTGGAAAGGTATTCCTGTCCCTATTTCGCGCACTTTACCGCAATCCTTCCACAGTAATCACAGCGAATGAACTTAATTCTGCCCCTTTCGTACTAGAGAGAGGAACCAGACAGGGGTGTCCCTTATCGCCATTACTGTTTAACCTTGCACTGGAACCCCTCCTACGCATTATAGAGACGTGCCCGGTAATTACGGGTATTAGTTTGTCCTCCTCGGTGACTCTAAAAGTGGTGGCTTTTGCAGACGATCTGTTATTGTTTCTCTCGAACCCAGCATCTGCTATTCCATCATTGTTGACTTTATGTGATTCATTTCACACAGCCTCCGGTTTCCAAATCAATTACGTTAAGTCGGTCGCTCTGCCTCTGGGACCAAAGCCACAAGGTGATTGGCTCAGACAGTTCCCCTTCTCTTGGGCCCCTACACCTTTCATTAAATACCTGGGAATCATCCTGCCGGCGGACCTTTCTCAATTATGCAGTCTCAATATGAACCCCCATTTCAGCCAAACTAAGTTACTCCTGGAAGCATGGAGCTCTCTCCCTTTATCCTATCTGGGAAGGGCCGCACTTATTAAAATGACTTTATTCCCCAAATTGCTCTATCCCTTACAGGTTTTGCCACTACTATTAAAACCCACAGATCTCCGTATGCTAAATAGACTATATGCTACATTCATTTGGCAAGGCTCGTATTCCACTTCCTGCACTCCAACAGTCATTAGCTAGGGGAGGTATTAATTTTCCTAATATAATTGACTACAATTTAGCGGCCCTTTACCGTTATGCTGTTGACTGGCTGAATGGTACTTCACACTTCGTGCCCTTGCTGGTCGAACAGGCACTGCTTCCTTCCTCTTCCTTAACAGCGTTCCTCCATCAAAGCTCACCCATTGTCCCCCCTAGCCTACGTTCTAACCCACTATTATCCTCCACGAAATTGGCCTGGATCAAGATTCGCAGGCGTCTTCAGCTCGCCTGGCAAATGACTTTGTGGTCACCTATTCTTCACAACCCCCACTTTCAAAATGCCTCCCCTGCTCCGATCTTTCACACTCTGGCCCACCGCGGTTTTACTCAGCTGCACCACTACATCGATGGAGTGTCAGGCTTGCCGTTTTCCTACACGACCCTGAAGGACCGAGTTACGCCCTTAGACATACACCCAGTATATTACTTGCAATTAAAACAATTTCTCCTTACCCAATTGAACACATTGTCTCCTAATGACCTAGCCAATTCGCTTGACATGCTCCTGTTTGCCCGCCCTCTGTCCCCTCCCTCTACCTCTACTATATACGCACTTTTACAATCTTCGCTACCTACCAAACTCCCCTGGGCAGCAATAACTAGATGGACCACAATCTTTCCCGAGCTTTCCACGCAGGATTTGATTGGGGCAACCTTACTATCCAGGCACTCCCTTCCCTCTGCTAACTACTGGGACATGTTTTATAGAATACTCCATCGAGCGTATATGGCGCCCAACAGAATGGCTCGCGCGGGATTGTCATCAACCGCAAATTGTTTAAAATGTCAAGGTGCTAATGCTGACTTACGGCATTGCTTATGGTCATGTCACTTCATCAAACTATTTTGGGACACAATACGACGATTTGGGTCACAGGTTCTTCGTCTAGATTTTAATTTCTTCTCATATAGCAAAATGCTTTTATCTCCCATTGAGAGACAGTTTTTTCTTTTTCCTCTTATTTTTTTTATTTTCTTGCGCGCTGCTGCCATTTTTTCTTTATTTTTTTTGCTGCATTGCTGTATGTGTTTGCGACCTGATTCTAAAGGATTTGCTAACTGTTTTTTCTTTCAGATTGCATGTTTGTTTTTGTTTTATTTTGTATTTTGTTTCTTGCCATTCATTACGTCTGTTTATTTAAATGTTTGTCTTTACTAACTATTAATATATGTGTTTATCTTTGATGTTTTGTATTTCGTAGTTTTGATATTGTGTTTTTTATATGTAATTTATGTATAGAGACTGCTTCTCTTAAAACAGGTTGCTTTGTTTCTATGTGTCTTTACTGCCTTGCCTCGTGTAAAAAAAAAAAAGGAACAGGAAATGGAGACAATAGGGCTTTACTTTTACAGTGACTTTCAAAAGCGCCTGCTAACTTTTTTTCTCTTTCTCATTACATTCATTTTTTCTCTCTTTGTTCTTTTTTTTATTAAAAAACTCTTTATTTGTAATGTATAATGTTATTATGTGTTTGTATAAGGATTTTTTTTTTTGAATGCTAGTAATCTTTTAGCAGTGCAAGTTGGATAATGGAATATGTAGTTATTTTTGTTGTTCTGTGAGTATCTATTTGGGATAATTGAACAGTATATACAAATTACATGTGTCTAATGCCTTGAATGACTGTAGTAGCAGTTGAATTCTGGAGCTGTTAGTGCTTTATAAAACTGTAACTGTAACTGTTGTGGAATTGGGCGCGGTTTGAGTGCTTTCGGCGTGCGTACAGATGTGGAACAAAAGAAAGTAATTATGGGAGCTGGATTTACTGTAAATGGATGATAGAATTTGATGTATGATATAAACACTATTTTGTGTATCAAGGTTATGGGCGCGGCAATCTGCCTTAATATAAGTTATAAATTTTCCCAAAAGAGACGTGGTTGGTTATTTTCCTCTGGTCTTTGTTTGAGTCCAGCACAAATGGATTGACCACACCTTAATATAGGTTATATGTTTTGCCAAAATGGCCGACTGAGGTCATTTACAGGTTTTGTAATTTGTATAATGGAATATATATGTAGGTTCATTATAAGACAGTAAACAAAGAGGTCATGTTTAAATTGTTTGGAATCTAAGAGGATGAAGTGATATAAAGCTGAAGGATTTGAGTGAAAGTTTAATGGAAAGCGCCTACAGGTTTTGTAGCGCTGTACAAAGGAAATTAGGCAGATTTCAAATGAGAGAAGGTGTTTTGTTTTTCTTTTTTGTTTTTTTTGTGATGGAAGGTTGTAGTTTGGTATCTGAGTATTGTTTGTTTGCTTCTTTTTCTGCAGTGGTAGCCATATGTCTAGTTTTATTTTTTTCTATCTGATGTTTTTGTCTTTTGGTGTGAAGTGCAACAACGTATGACTGTGCCCCCATTTAATATTCTTGGAGGGAATAAAACAGGTTGTAAAATAGCTGCACAAACACCTCACGTTTGAGTGTTTGTTATAACCAATATCCTTAATAATGATTGTAGTTTTAAATGTTTATTAATAATCTTTTTTCTCTGAGTTTTCTCTGAGAACTTTGCTAGTTAACGTGCCAAGTTTTTAACATGCCCTTCTATACTTTCTTTCCCAGTTTGATATTTTTGTTATGTGTTTTTTATTTGAATTGAAGAGCATTTTATGAAAAAATGGTGACCGTTGCAAAAGTAAAAGGAAGTTTTCACATTCTTTTCTTAGCCTCCTCCATTTTCTCTCTCTCATGACCACTCCTTTTTCTTTGTGTCCAAAAAAAAATGTGTTGCATTTTTTTCCCCTCCATTTTAAAAGTATTTTAACCATATAAATTTTAAAGTTTTTGACAGGTTAATAATACATTTTTTCCAAGTTTTTACTTTAGGTGAAAATTACCCATGCATGCCAACTTTGCTCAAGTTAGATGGAAGATTATTGAATATCAATATTGATAAAGCTGTTGGAATTGAAGGAGATTTACTCAAACACATTATCATTACACATTGCAATGTTACATCAACCAGATAATAAGGAATTATCAGACACCAATTTTATCAATAACTCATCAATAAATCATGCGATTAAAGAAGATCATTGATTTGGAAATAAAACTTAAGACATGTCAGTTTTACAAAACTGTTATTTTCAACCAATAAGACAGAAGACATAGAAAGAAGAAGATAATGTATTTTTATATGCTGATGGATTATCTTTGTGTTGTCGTCTAAGTGATAATTATTTTGTGTCTTTTATTATTTTATATTTTATTATTATTGTTGTTTGGTTACAATCAATATTGTTCAAATTCCCTGACACATTTAGGATTACTGGAGATCACATCCAATTAAAATTAGAGTTAATTAATGTATTTAGGAACATATAATTTAATGCATTTGCATAAATACGTTTCATGACATATATTAATTATGTTAATTATTTTTTGAGATTTAGAATGGGTGGAGTATGCATTTCGGCGATTTCCCTTTTGAGCCAAAGTTGCGTATATATATTTTTCTCTAACAATGAGTCAGAAGTAGTATAATTTTCTTTGCGGGGAAGTTTTACAATTTATTATCTGTGTCGCTTCTTGTGTAAATTAATATTTTTTTGTTTTCATGCACTTGAGAGTGACAATGAATGAATGGATGTATATGATTAGCGGGTATACCATATTTTCTTTTCTTTTTTCTTTTCTTTATTGTTGCTAAAACCATATCACATCATCAAGAAACCTGACAGTCACAATGGCTGCATATGGAACGAATCATGGACATTTTGTGTCCAGGTCAAAGGTCACAGGTAATAAGCAACCAGCGCAAAGAGACAGCTTGTTCAGGAGTCCCTGTGGTGGGAGCTCTGATGACATTCAATGATTATGCGTCTCAAGCTGGGATGTTGAAAAAGAACAAACCTTGATCTTGCACTTTGGACTACGGTATTAGATTATGAGATGATATAGGAAGGAAGGAAAGGGACCTCAGTTAGGAGAGAACACTAAAGAGACATTTACATATGAGTTTACAGAGGAGGAGGTTCTACAGCAGCTGTCTAAAGTAAAGACAAATAAGTCAATGGGGCCTGATGGGATCCACCCTAAATTATTAAAAGAGCTCAGTGATGTAATAGCAAAACCGTTAACAAGGATTGGTTAAATAAATCTGTTAACGGGAGTCGTCCCAGAAGACTGGAAATTAGCAAATGTTGTGCCCATTTACAAGAAGGGTAGTAGGGAGGAATCGGGGAACTATAGGCCAGTTAGTCTTACGTCAGTAGTGGGGAAATTAATGGAAACCATGTTAAAGGAAAGGATTGTTGAACATCTAGAAACACATAGATTACAAGATCAGAAACAACATGGGTTTACCTCAGGGAGATCATGCCACACTAATCTTATTGATTTTTTTGATTGGGTAACAAAAATAATAGACAAAGGTGGTGCAGTAGACATTGCTTATTTAGATTTCAGTAAGGCTTTTGATACTGTTCCACATAGAAGGCTTATCAATACATTGCAATATTTGAGCTTGGATTCCAATATAGTTGAATGGATTAGGCAGTGGCTGAGGGACAGGAAACAGAGGGTTGTAGTAAATGGAGTTTATTCGGCGTAAGGTCTTGTTACCAGTGGGGTACCTCAGGGGTCAGTACTTGGACCCATTCTCTTTAATATTTTTATTAGTGATATTGCAGAAGGTATTAATGGTAAAGTATGTCTTTATGCTGATGACACAAAGATTTGCAACAGGGTTGACGTTCCTGGAGGGATCAGCCAAATGACAAATGATTTAGGTAAACTAAAAAAATGGTCGGAGCTGTGGCAATTGAGTTTTAATGTGGATAAGTGCAAGATAATGCACCTGGGACGTAAAAACCCAAGGGCTGAATATAGAATATTTGATACAGTCCTAACCTCAACATCTGAGGAAAGGGATTTAGGGGTTATTGTTGCAGAGGATAAGGGTAAGTAGTCAATGTAAAAGAGCAGCAGGAAATGCTAGCAGAATGCTTGGTTGTGTAGGGAGAGGTATTAGTAGTAGGAAAAGGGAAGTGCTCATGCCACTGTACAGAGCACTGGTGAGACCTCACTTGGAGTACTGTGTGCAGTACTGGAGACCGTATCTCCAGAAGGATATAGACATCTTAGAGAGAGTTCAGAGAAGGGCTACTAAAATGGTGTTCGGCTTGAAGGAGAAGATCACGTATAGCTTGAAAAAATATGAGACAGAGGAGATATGATAGAAACATTTAAATACGTAAAGGGAATCCACAAGGTAGAGGAAGGGAGTATATTTAAAAGGAAACAAAGTAGCAAAACAAGAGGACATAGTCTTAGATTAGAGGGGCAAAGGTTTAAAAGTAACATCAGGAAGCATTATTTTACTGAGAGGATGGTGGATACATGGAACAGCCTTCCAGTTGAAGTGCTAGAGGCCAAAACAGTGATTTAATTTAAGCAGGCATGGGATAGGCATAAGGCTATCCTAAACAAAAGATAAATCCAGGTAAAGTATCCATGTAATTGGGCAGACTAGATGGTTCTTATCTGACGACATTTTCTATGTTTCTATAGAGGACATTCAATCAGCTGCTCCCCCGCTCGTCTTCATAACTTACATTACATCTATATGTAATGTATATATATAAAAAAACAAAAACACACTAACAAAACACAGATACAAACAAATGCAATGTATCCTGTAGCTTCCCCATTTCCTGCATGTATCTTTAGCTGCATGCCCTGCCCTGGCACTATTTTCTATATAAAGAATGTCAGAGCCTTATCTTCTTAAAACATTGTGGTTTTCATTAACTAACACCCCCATAGATGCACCTCAGCTTCACACAACGATCTGCAGGTAGCAAGAACAACCAAGTAGCAGCTCAATGAGAGGAAGTGAAGCTGCACATAGGGAGGGGGCGCTCTTCATATCTCCACATACTGCGCAAAGAGTTTCAATCAGAGGCTAAAACTTAACCCCTTCGCTGCTAATGACGCGCTCAGCGAGTCCAACCGCATGTCACGTTCCATGCGGTGGACGCGCTGAGCGCGTCCTCTCTTTGGGGTCAGCGTTCGGCCGGGTTCCGGCCGATCGCTGGCCCCCCGGTGCGGGCTGACATCCTCGATGTCAGCCCAGCATCCGGAACCGCCGCCGGAGTAATTAGGTGTCATCGCGGCGGTGCGATGACACCTAATTCAGGCGCCCCCCCGCATGTGCGGAGGAGGCGCCTGAAAGGGAGGGGGGAGGTCCTTCGGACCTCTCTCCCTCCCGATCGGCGGCGTGCAGGGGGTTAACCCAGGCACCGTTTGGAAGGGCACAGCCTGCCCTTCCAAATGGTACCTGGCATTAACTCCTGGGGAGCCGGATCACAAATCGGCGCTGAAAAGCGCCGGTTCGTGATCCTTTCCCGGAGCTGGCCAACATCTTGGATGTCGGCCAAGCCTCCGGGAACTCCCCCTGAGGACTGGCGTCATCGTGCATAGCACGATGACGCCTAGTCCTGGAGTTAACCCCTAGCTGCCACCAATGGTGGAGATAGGGGGTTCCAATGAACCCCCTATCTCCTGATCCGTGGCAGCTTGGGGTTAAGGTTTGATACTGTTGGATCGGCCAGATCATGGCCGTTCCAACGATACCAAACACTACTGTGAAAAAAGTTTGTAAAAAAAAATAAAAATAAAAAATAAAAAAATATTTAAAAAGAAAATTGTTTTGTTAATGCAGCAATATTGTTCCCATTTCAATTATAATTTGAACAATGATGCTGCACTAACGATTTTTGTATGCGGTGCGTTTGTTAAAAATCGTGTAATTTTCCCCAAAATAAAATGTAACGAGACCCCATCTCTAATTTTTTTAACAAGCGCACCCCATACAAAATATAACTGCAATTGCTCGCATGTTAAACTGTGAAAAAAAACACTTTACACGTTGTAAATTATTGAAAATTCATATTTTATTGCATTTTTTGTTATAATATACAGACAGGACATGACGTATAAATATAATAATGACATATTATGAATCTGCCGAGTCTGACGGAAAGAACGATATATAATATGTCTGGGTCATATACTAAAATAAGCCTTCAAAACACGTTTAAACATGAAACATGGTGGGACGAAACGCATGACTGGGCTGTAAACTTAAATGGTTATACATTGTTTAGAAAGGATAGGAAACATAAGAAAGGGGGTGGAGTGTGTTTATATGTAAATCAGGATTTAAAGCCTAATATTACACAACTGGAAAGCGATGAGGGAAATGTGGAATCCTTATGGGTAAATATTTCGTTGGGGAATAAACAGGGAAGTCAATTATTGGTTGGCATATGCTATAAACCACCTAATATAGATAATGATGAGGAAGAACAACTGTTAGAGCAAATTAGGAAGGCTGCACATCATGGTAGCACTTTAATTATTGGAGATTTTAATTACCCGGAAATTAATTGGGATAGTGGGACTAGTAATTCAGCAAAGGGAATCCGGTTCCTGAACATTTTAAATGATACCTTCATGTCACAACTGGTAGAAACACCAACTAGAGAGGATAACTGTCTGGACCTGGTTATAACAAATAATGTGGATCTTTTCTCAAATATTAATGTAAAAGAACAGTTGGGAAACAGCGACCATAACATGGTGACTTTTGAAATAAACTCAAAAAAACACATTCATAAGGGGCATGCTAAAATATATAATTTTAAAAAGGCCAACTTTATTAAAATAAAGGAAGCTCTCAATGTCATTGACTGGCAGAAACTCTTTCACGGGAAAAACACTGAGGATAAGTGGAATATCTTTAAACTAACACTAGAAAAGTACACGTCACAATATATTCCACTGGTTAATAAATATAAAAGAAACAGACTGAAACCAATGTGGCTTAGTAGGAAGGTAACTAAGGAAATGAAAAATAAAAAGAAGGCATTTAAAGCTTTTAAATTTGATAAATCTGAGGCATCCTATAAAGCATATAGGGCAGCCAATAAAGCATGTTAAAATGCGATTAGATGGGCTAAACTAGAAAATGAAAAAGAAATAGCCAAAGAGAGCAAGACCAACCCTAAAAGATTCTTTAGGTACATAAATTCTAAATAACCCAAGAGTGAAAATGTAGGTTCACTAAAATCTGAGTCAGGGTTATTGTTAACTGAAGATCAGGATAAAGCAGAAATTTTAAATGATTATTTTTCTTCAGTATTTATCAAAGAGAAACCTATAACAGGAGACATGAAATTCATTAATAAAAACTTACTAATACAAAGTGACTGGTTGACTCAGGACAAGGTTTTACACAAATTAAACAATGTGAATGTTAATAAAGCCCCAGGGCCAGATGGAATTCACACGCGAGTACTAAGAGAGCTATGTGTTGAAATATGTAAACCTCTGTTCTTAATCTTTCAAGATTCTTTTCTTTCAGGAATAGTACCAGAGGATTGGAGAAAAGCTGACGTGGTCCCTATATTTAAGAAAGGTTTAAAATTGTGCCTGGGAATTATAGACCTGTGAGCTTAACATCTGTGGCTGGGAAAGTATTTGAGGGGTTACTAAGGGATAGTATTCAGGAATTTATTGGGAGGTGTAATGTAATTGGCAAAAATCAGCATGGTTTCATGAAACACAGATCATGTCAGACTAACCTAATTACGTTCTATGAGGAAGGAAGTAGAAGTATAGATCAGGGGGTCGCAGTGGATGTGATTTACTTAGATTTTGCCAAAGCTTTCGACACAGTTCCACACAAAAGGTTACTATTTAAATTAAGAAAAAATGGTCTAGATGAAAATACTTGTTCTTGGATAGAAAACTGGCTAAAAGATAGGGTACAGAGAGTGGTCATAAATGGTACATTTTCAAGATGGACACCAGTGGTAAGTGGTGTCCCTCAGGGGTCTGTTATAGGACCAATACTATTCAATTTATTTATAAATGACCTTGAGATAGGCATTGAAAGTCATGTATCAGTGTTTGCAGATGACACAAAGCTAGGAAAAGTAATACAATGTGAGCAGGATGTTACTTCGCTGCAGAGGGATTTAGATAGATTGGGGGACTGGGCACTTAAATGGCAGATGAAATTTAATCTAGATAAATGTAAAGTTATGCACTTTGGAGTGAAGAACACACAAGCAATTTATACCCTAAATGGTACGGAGTTAGGGAAATCCAAGCAGGAGAAGGATTTGGGAATAATCATAGACTTCAAACTAAGTAACAATGTGCAATGTCAAACAGCAGCCGCCAAGGCCAGCAAAGTACTGGCATGCATTAAAAGGGGAGTTCACTCACGGGATGAAAACATAATTTTGCCTCTGTAGAAATCAATGGTCAGGCCGCACCTTGAATATGCCGTGCAATTTTGGGCACCTGTCTTAAAAAAAGATATTATATCGCTAGAAAAAGTGCAGAGACGTGCAACTAAATTAATAAGGGGGATGGAAGGGTTAAGTTATGAGGAAAGACTAACAAGCTTAAACCTGTTTAGTTTAGAGAAAAGGCGCCTTAGAGGGGATCTGATAACCTTATATAAATATATACGGGGCCATTATCAACCATTGTCTGATAACCTATTCATTAACAGGACTATACATAGGACAAGGGGTCATCCATTTAGACTGGAAGAAAGAAAATTTAGCTTAAAGCATAGGAAGGGTTATTTTACGGTGAGAACAATAAAGCGGTGGAATTCTCTGCCTGTTGAGGTGGTTGGGTCAGAGTCTGTACAGACTTTTAAAAAACGACTGGATGACTTCCTGCAGACACAGAATATTAAGGGTTATAATATTTAATATGTGGGTAAAAGCTTCTTGATCCAAGGAGAAATCTGACTGCCATTCTGGGGTCAAGAAGGAATTTTTTCCCAGTATGTTGCATATTGGCAAGCATTTCAGACTGGGTTTTTTGCCTTCTTTTGGATCAACAGCAGTAGGTTATGTGGGAGAGGCTGAACCCGATGGACGCACGTCTTTTTTCAGCCTATATAACTATGTAACTAAGTAACTATGTAACTATGAGCAAAACCGGTAAAAATGACCTCAGCACAGGGGCGGGAAAAGCCTCAGCAGCGAAAGGGTTAAAATGTTAATTTGAATGTACCTAAGGGGAGGGGGGACCCAATAGGAATGCATGTGGTGGGTAGGCATTGTTTGGATGCTGCCTTCAGCAAATGAGGAGACATGGTAGTAGCTGAGTAGTGGAGGCTAGAGAGCTGTGGAGTGTAGCTGGGGGAGCAGCTGTGAGCCTGCACACTCACTGAGATCTGCTCTGCCGGAGTGGGTGGACATAGCAGCACAGCTTCAGAGTGGTGTCCCTGAATTTCCTTGAAGTGCGAAAGTTTGCCGATGATCCAGGCATGAGAAGCACAGAGGAGACGGCAGTGCCAGTGAGTGCAGCGGATGCGTGTCTAGGGTAAGAGCTCCCCTTTCAGTAGAGGAAGACAAGGTGCAGCGCTGGAGGGACTCACACACAGGGCCCTGGAGCTGATCTACTCCTTCAGCCCAGCCTGCTGAGGGTGTCTGGACAACTTTCCTCCTACGCTCAATCCCAGACTTGCAGCAGGCTGACACATACGCTGGTGGGTAGCTGGCTTGTCCAGGGCCCAGCGGGAGCTGGAGGAGAGTGAACAGACAAGTTGTTTTGGCAGCCGCTGCCGTGATGCAGTTACCGTGCCTGAAGATCCACCACGTGTCTCGATCCTGCTCTCCCCTGGGGACGCTGGGATGCATGTGTGTGGAGTGGGCGTGGTCAGCAGTGGTATCACTCCCTGTATCCATGTTAAAGCCGGCCGTGCCACGGCGTTTGGATGCGTAAGCACCCAGCAGTATGCTGGTTGCGTGCGCATTTGAAGACGGCGGCGTGGTAACGGACGCGCCGCCGTTCTACTGTTTTATTGTATAGATTTGCAAAGTATTTTACCAGGAAGGATACATTGAGATTTCTCTTGTTTTCAAGTATGTCCTAGGTTCAAGAACATTGAATTTTTACAATCGTTGCAGAAAAGTGATAAATGCAAGATATTAAAAACAAAACACAAGTATATACAGATTAACACAGAAAATATGTAGGAAATATAGTCACTATGTTACATATTTACAGGTGCATTCTGTATCAAGGTATATTAATAAAGATCTCTTAAGTGACTTAAGACTGGGACAGTATTTGATGTCGTCTGGGAGGTTATTCCATAATTGCGGTGCTCAGAAGGAAAATGAGGATCGAGACACTTTCTTTTTGTATTGTGGCACTGCAAGTAAGGTGCTGGTCCTGTATCGGAGGTTGTAGGATAAGGGAACTGCTAGGGGAAGCAGCCTATTCAGGTAGGGTGTTAGCCAGTGGCGTAACGTAGGGGATTCTCAGGGGCGGTCGCCCTGGGCGCAATTTTCTTAGGGACAAAACACTTCAAAAGAAATTTGAACCACTAATATTTTCCAGCTGGGATCAGCACTGCTGTCTGTGAGAGGCCCTTGCGCAGGCAGCTGCCAGTTTTGCGGTGCCGGCGGTGAGGACTAGGGATGAGCCAAACATGTTCAGTTCGGTTCGCATTCGATTCGCATTCGAACTCAAACAATTTCAAAAGTTCGAGTTCGGATGCGAACACGATCCAAACTCAATGCAAGTCAATGGGACTCGAACGTTCGATTTTTAGAGTGCACTGCAAGAGGGCATATATGCAAGATAATTGCCATAAAAGGTGTATGGTGGTCTGGGTAGTGCCCTGGGGGACAGGAAACAAGGAAAAAAGTTTAAAAAAATACATTTTTAAAGGAACAGTGAGTTTTCCATGAAATAAAGGTTAAGAATAAAAACGAAAAATTCCTTCAAATATCGTGCCTAGGTTCAAATAACCTGCCCGTGAATTGGCGGATTTGTCGATGTATAGAAACATTTTGTCATGGAGCTGATGTAAAGCTCCATGCTTCAAACCCCAAGAGACTTTATGTTCAATTGTATCGTGTGATTTTAAATATATTTTACATAGTTTGGTTTTAGTTTAAATTAGTTTACTGTAAAATGGCATAACTTTAGTTTTAAATATACTTATGTTCCTGTAGGTAAATGTGTTTCTGTATAGCCAGTAAACAAGCTTTACTGCAGTGTAATTTATGCAACAGGGCTTTTCCCCTTATCTAGCTGCATATTTGATTCAAGAAGTCTGTGATAGTGTTTGTATTTAATCTGATGTGTTAGAACAATAGATTATGCAAATGTTGTGTGAGCTAAAGGCTAAAGAATGTAAAGAATGTTTATTGTAAATACCTAACTGACATAATGTAATTAGCATATTGGTAGGACGATGTGCGTCATTTATGCAAATTATGACTGTTGGATTTCAGCATAAATGGTGGCATTTTTGTTCATTAAAGGTCAGAACTCTCAAGCTCAGAGAGAGAGAATCCTGTTTTAAAGCATACAGCCGCGTCTGGTGTTTTATTTCAAACTATACTACACTCCACACTCACCCTCAGAAGGCAGAGAGCGGCCTTCTGGAAATTCCTAACGGCTCCAGGGCAGAGGAACAGAAGCAGGCGGGTCAAGCTGCTCGAGGCGCTGAGGACAGCGCTCCCAGTAGCCGGGCTGACCGCAACGAAGGGGTGTCTGGAGAGTCAGGATAGGCGGAAGAGAACGCTTCCGTCACACATTTAAAAACAAAAAAATGACATTTTAAATGACGTAAATGTTTTTCCTTTAATCTATTCAAAAACAACTGCTTGGGGCGGCAGCCTGTATGAAAATAGGAGACATTTTAGGACACGCAGAACAAGTTTAGTGATTTTTTGGCTAAATTATGGTGAAATTTATGCAGGCTTTGGATGAAAGTAACAACAGGTGCATTAAAATTGGACCTTTGGTGGCAGCTAGTGCCTTCACACTGTAACCCCTCTGAGGTATTGTGAAAGAGTGCAGGGGTGGACTCTGCATTCAAATATTAAAATGATTGGAATCTGGTACACGCGTCAGTGCACCCAAATATTGGGCCTTTGGTGCCAGCTAGTGCCTTCACACGGTAACTCCTCTGAGGTATTGTGGAAGAGTGCAGTGGTGGAGGTTTTGGGAATGCAGAAGAGATCCCCGATCTATTCAGTTACATCAGCATCAGGGGACTGATAGCTGCTGATCCAGGACTGATTCATTTTTATAAATGTCAGCCGGTCTACAGAGTTGGTGGACAGATGCACTCTTTTGTCTGTGACAAAACCTCCAGTGGCACTGAACGTCCTTTGAGAAAGCACGCTAGTAGCGCCATAGCATATTGGCTAAGTTCTGGCCAGTGATCCAATCTCAACACCCAGTAAGCCAGTAGATCATCTGCTGTAAAGGTATCCTGGTCTGCCCTTGCCCCTAGATAGTCCTGCACCATATGGTGAAGACGCTGGCAATGGGTGCCTACATTTGATGTCCCTGGGCGTTGTGAACAAAAAAATTGGAAAAGGCATCAGTCAAGTGGACCCCTTCACTGCTCTTCCTCTGATAAACAGCAGCCTCAGAAGCACCTGTGTCATCAGTTGGTAACCTACCAGTGTCTGGAAAGGTAGTACACAAGTGTCGCTTATGAGCATCCTCAAGTTGTTTCACCCTGTGCTCCCTCTGTGAGGGCAGGATGAGCTCTGCAATCTTACCCTTGTATTGTGGATCAAGAAGGGTTGCCAACCAGTAATGATCCCTCTCCTTGATAGCACAAATCCTGGGGTCCTTTAGCAGGCTTTGCAGGATAAGAGAGCCTATGCAGCGTAGGTTGGAGGTGGCATTAGCTTCAGAGTGTTCCTGATCGCTGAGGATGACCGTATCGTGCACTACCTCCTCCCAGCCACGTACTAGTCCTTGGGTTTCTGGGGACACAAAACCCTCCCTGGAGGAATCCCTACCTCCAATGCCCCCACAACTTAAATATTCCTCCTCCTCATCTTCCTCCTGTCTGATCTGAGGACCCGCAGCAATGCTGTCTGTAGAAAGACTGGGGCCTTGAGAGCTAGGGAAGGCCTCCTCTTCCTCCCGCTGCTCTGCCTCTAGTGCCACATCTATAATTCCCTGCAGAGTGCGCTCCAACAGGAACACTAAAGGAATTGTGTCACTGATGCATGCACTGTCCCTGCTCACCATCCTCGTTGCCTCCTCAAATGGTGACAGTACAGTGCATGCATCCTTGATCATCAGCCACTGCGGGGGGAAAATAACCAGGTTGACCTGAACCTGTCCTTGTGCCATACTCACACAGGTACTCATTGATGGCCCTCTGCTGCTTGTGCAGGCGCTGCAGCATTGCGAATGTCGAGTTCCACCTGGTGGGCATGTCACAGATCAGGCGGTTTGTGGGAAGGTGGAATTCTCTTTGAATTTCTGCCACGCGAACACTTGCTGGGAATGACCGTCTGAAGTGGCTGCAGACTTTTCTGGTCTGGCTGAGAAGCTCTGCCAGCCCTGGGTACTTGGTTAGGAAACGCTGTACCACCAGATTTAGGACGTGTGCTAGGCATGGTACATGCTTCAACTTACCCAGGCGTTGGGCGGAGAGAAGGTTGCTGCCATTATCACAGACGACCATTCCCAGCTCAAGCTGGCAAGGTGTTAACCATCTCTGCGCCTGCCCCTGCAGAGCTGACAGGATTTCTGTCCCGGTGTGGCTGCTGTCCCCTAAACAAACCAGCTCAAGCACAGTATGGCATATTTTTGCTTGAGTCATTGCGTACCCCCTGCCACGCGTCAGTTTATCTGCCTCTTCGCCAGAGAAGGAGGAGGAGGAAGAGGTGGTGGAGCAGACAGACCTCATAAGCAGCGTTCTGGAGGCGTGGTGGATGAACAAGCTCCAGCACAGAGCCCCATCCTGGATCCCTCCCAGCTGCAAGCAGAGTTACCCAGTGTGCTGTGAAGGAAATATAACAGCCCTGTCCATGCTTGCTGGACCACGTGTCTAAAGTAATGTGCACCTTGCTGCTGACTGCCTTTCCCAATGGCTCCTTAACATTGTCTTCCACGTGCTGGTATAGTGCTGGAATGGCCTTCCGTGAAAAGAAATGGCGTTTTGGAACCTGCCACTGTGGTACAGCATATTCGGCAAATTCACGGAAGGAATGCAAGTAATTTTGCCAAGTTGGCATTTAGACGTTGTGCATGTGGATTGTTGGGACAATATTTTTTCTTCCACTGCAGCAGCTGGGGCAACGAAATCTGACTGCATAAATCTGCAGCTGATGGGATGCTGGCAGATTCAAAGGAAGGACGTGGTACACCCATTACTGTAGCATCATCCCTGTCAGTGGAGGTTGTAGGCAATGACATGGCAGGACATATAGTGGGGGTAGAGACAGATGAGGAGGAGGACCTATGCAAAGTGTTGTGCCAACAGGATGCATGGCAGGTGGTCATATGTCGCCTCAAGCACGTGGTACCCAAGTGTCTCATGTCTTTCCCACGCTTGATCCTCTTCCGACATAGCTTACAAATAGCAACGCTGCAGTCTGCTGCACATGTCGTGAAAAACTCCCAGACAGCAGAGATCCTGGACGTGTGCTGCAAGACAACAGCGCTCTGCACCTGAACAGCTCTGACATCTGATGCCTTGGACTGGCTACGGTTGCTCATAGAGGACGTTCTGCCTCGTTTTGTTGTGCCTCCTCCCTTGACTCCTCTGTTTGATCAGGCACCCAGGTGGAGTTAGTGACCTCATCATCATCATCACCCCCTATCTCCTCATCACTGGAGCCAACTTGTCAGTGTGCTGCAGCTGCTGGGGGACAGAGTGCCAGTTCTTTGTGTGTCCCCTCCCTCTAGGCTAATTATACTCCCTTCCTCAACCTCAGAGCTTGAATCAGAGCACTGGAGTTGCTGCGCATCCTCAAGCAGTATGTCACTGTCATTGTAGTCAAACAATTCAGCTGACTCCTCCGTGCATGATGGTGAGGCTACGGCAGGAGTAGCTGTGGACATGGAGGCTGAATTAGATGTTTTGGCAGCTGAGGTGGACTGTAAACCACTACAAGCCTGGCTGGCAGAGGACTCGGAGGAGGAGGATTGAGGATGGCATGGTTAGCCAATCCACTAAATCCTCTGTATGTTGCTGCTGCTTAAGACGACAAGCACCAGTTAGAAAGGACAAGCGTGCCCCTGCAAAGATGCACCACGTCCACGATGACCAGGTGCACAGCCTTCCGACACAGAGGCTGCTTGCCCTCTTATCTGTGTCTGGGAGCATCTGCCTGTCCTTTTTGGTCTTTCTGACATGGTGAGAGATATATAGATTAAAGATATACAGATTTTCCAGAACAATGCTATACGTCAGTGATACACCCTGATAGTTGGCAACACCCAGATTCTACTCTGAATAGATAAACAGATGAACTATGATTAAACTGTGTTATTATATGGTATCTAGAATTAGATTAAAGATATACAGATTTTCCAGAACAATGCTATATGTCAGTGATACAGCCTGATAGCTGGCAGTGGCAACACCCAGATTAACATAGAAACATAGAAAATGTCGGCAGATAAGAACCTTTCGGCCCATCTAGTCTGCCCAATTACATCGATACTTTACCTGAATTTATCTTTTGTTTAGGATAGCCTTATGCCTGTCCCATGCCTGCTTAACCTCCCTGGCGGTATTCCCGACTGTGACTCGGGGTAAAATTTCGAGGGTGGGCGGGAACCATCAACAAATTTATAAACCATTCATGAAATACTGTAATCCAAAGTGCAGTGTTTATGAATGGCCACTGGGTGGCACTACAGGATAAGAAATAGACCATACATCCTCTTACTCTTGTTTTCAGACCTATTTCAGTGTTTTTTGCTTTTTATTTTATTGAATATCATTTATTTGCATTATTTTGGATAATTATTTTTGGGATAATAAATTATTATTTCGTGTTTCAAACTTTATCAGACTCAGTGTATTTACTATTTTTTTATTTATTTATAAAGGATTTTACCAGGAAAGACTCATGATTGCACGGATTTCAGTGCGTGATTCCTAATTATTACAGGCTAACTATGTACAAAGACACGTTTCCGTTAAAACAAAAAAAAATTGAGAGGCTTTTAGACACGAAATTTTTTAAAAATTAGACCGCCTGGGAGGTTAAATTCAATCACTGTTTTGGCCTCTACCACTTCAACTGGAAGGCTGTTCCATGTATCCACCACTCTCTCAGTAAAATAATGCTTCCTGATGTTACTTTTAAACCTTTGCCCCTCTAATCTAAGACTATGTCCTCTTGGTTTGCTACTTTGTTTCCTTTTAAATAAACTCCCTTCCTCTGCCTTGTGGATTCCCTTTACGTATTTAAATGTTTCTATCATATCTCCTCTGTCTCGTCTTTTTTCCAAGCTATACATGTTAAGGTCATTAAGCCTTTCCTGGTAACTTTTCTCCTTCAAGCCATACACCATTTTAGTAGCCCTTCTCTGAACTCTCTCTAAGATGTCTATATCCTTCTGGAGATACGGTCTCCAGTACTGCACACAGTACTCCAAGTGAGGTCTCACCAGTGCTCTGTACAGTGGCATGAGCACTTCCCTTTTCCTACTGCTAATACCTCTCCCTACACAACCAAGCATTCTGCTAGCATTTCTTGCTGCTCTATTACATTGACTACGTACCCTTAGATCCTCTGCAATGATAACCCCTAAATCCCTTTCCTCAGATGTTGGGGTTAGGACTGTATCAAATATTCTATATTCAGCCCTTGGGTTTTTACGTCCTAGGTGCATTATCTTGCACTTATCCACATTAAAACTCAATTGCCACAGCTCCGACCATTTTTTTAGTTTACCTAAATCATTTGTCATTTGGCTGATCCCTCCAGGAACGTCAACCCTGTTGCAAATCTTTGTGTCATCAGCAAAAAGACATACTTTACCATTAATACCTTCTGCAATATCACTAATAAAAATATTAAAGAGAATGGGTCCAAGTACTGACCCCTGAGGTACCCCACTGGTAACAAGACCTTACGCCGAATAAACTCCATTTACCACAACCCTCTGTTGCCTGTCACTCAGCCACTGCCTAATCCATTCAACAATATTGTAACGGTTAGCCCCTGCTTGGGCCATCGTGGTGGCTTGGAACATGAGATGAAGCCCTTAAGGCAGGTGAGTAACTGACTGGACACAAGGACAGACGGATTTTTCCAAAACCAAGGAGCACCAAAAAACAGAACAGAATTGCCACTAAGCTCCGAAGGCTTCAAGACCGACAGACAATTTAGGACACTCAGAAACACAAAGATACACTTGACAATCAGTGAAGGGAGCAGGCTGCATGACAGTAAACAAAACAGACAGACTATACTAAAAGAGGTCCTTATAAGCGGCCTCTGAATATAATACTAAACTAAGACAGACAAGGTACATAAAACATGAAACATACAAGAATCGTCAATCAGGCAGAGGTTGGCAACAGATCAGAAATATACGGTACCAGGGGGAGTAGAAGGGATAGTCAAAAATAAAGCCGAGGTCAGAACCAGAAAACACTTGAACAGGAATGCTTTGCAGCAACTCAGGAAACACGAACCAGACAGAACCACCATCAAACTCCACAAACAGTCAATGAGGCTCTGTGCTGCTGGGAATATATAGGGAGTGGGTCTGTGTGATTGGGCCATGTGACCCCAGACCAAGAGATCACAACAGAACCCCAGACCAGCCCTAAACAGCACAGCCAGACACACCATAGGGGAAAAACCCTTCACCACCGGGGGGCAAGGCCGAGACGTGACAAATATTGGAATCCAAGCTCAAAGATTGCAATTTATTGATAAGCCTTCTATGTGGAACAGTATCAAAAAGCCTTACTGAAATCTAAATAAGCAATGTCTACTGCACCACCTTTGTCTATTATTTTTGTTACCCAATAAAAAAAATCAATAAGATTAGTTTGGCATTGTGATTCTACTCTGACTAGATAAACAGATGAACTATGATTAAACTGTGTTGTTGTATGGTATCTAGAATTAGATTAAAGATATACAGATTTTCCAAGGGGGCGTGGCCGGCTGTTCACAGGAGCGCAAGTGTTTTGCTGGAGCTCCGCATGTCTGCTCCTTCTGGGGACCTGTACCTGATTTTTGAGTGCTAATTTTCCTGCTGATTTTGGGTCTGAGTGGCTGGCCACTGGTTCTGACCTGTCCGGAGGCCGTTTAGTCCCCCCCTCTGGACGTGAGACAACCCTGGCTGCGGTAACTGGGTGATTGGAGTGAGGAGACGGCAGCCATCTTGAGGCCTGCCACCTACGTGAAGCCTTGTGACCACGTGGCGCTGACTGAGTGCCCCGGGCCGGATCTGCATGGAGATGGAGGGCCCCCATCTCCTGGCTGCCTTGGATGCCGGGTTCACGGGAGCGGCGGTTGGACCCGCGGGTTGGAGACGAGATGGACCTCCCCCCTCCAGAGCTGTGGAGGCTAGACATGTGCATTCGTTTTAGTACTAAAACGATTTAGTCCGAATTTTGGGATAATTTAGTTTTCGTATGACTCAAGAGATACGAAATTGCTCAGTACAAAAAACGAAAGAAACTAAAATAAAATGCACTACATTTTAGTTTCAGTCCTTTTTGTGATATTACATTGAGTGAAGGAGACCAGCAATGAAGAGCGCAACATCCGAAGTTCTGCACCCTCCACATGCCAATGCAGTAGGATGTTCTATACAGAGAGGGGTATTAATTCATGCAGGAGGATGTTCTAAACATTATACAGAGTGGAGCCTTTTTTTTTTTTTCTAGCCCTTTAAATCCAGTGGCTGTGAGCGCTGAGATCGGCTGCTTGTTATGTTATCTCTCAGTACAATGTATCAGGCTCAGCTGTTACAGTAACTGACTGTAACAGCGCTCAGAGTTTCAGTAAAACAAGGAAATAATATTGTTCTAACCTCTTATATATAAAAATATTATTTACTAGTTTTACTGAAATTCTGAGCGCTGTGAGGAGTAGCAGACAGTTACTGTAACAGCTTTGCTTGACACGGGGCAGTATTACAATGTTGGTGCTAACTTAACCAGAGCTGTTGTAAACTGAAAACCTCCATAGGTTATAATGGCTCTGGGAAGTTTACAACAGTTCTGGTTAAATTAGCACCAGCTATGTAATATGGCCCACATTGTGCTGAGAGTGAGAGATACTGTAACAAGCAGTGATCTCAGCCCTCTGAGGAGCCACCACTACAATAGTAATTGTATCCACTGGTTTTCGGATGAATGAAATTAGTTTTCATACTAAATAACTGAAAATGAATTTCTGTAGCAACTAAATAAATTACATTTTAGGACTAATCCATTAGTTCAAAACGAAATTTTGTGCTGTGCACATGTCTAGTGGAGGCCACTATTGGCGGCATAGATGCCTGTTTATTTCTGCTAGAGGGGGAGGACGCGGATGGCCCACTCACTAGAGCGGTATGGCGCAGGATGTTAGCCGCACTGCGATGCTGCCTGGAAGAGAGGTCTCAGCGGTCAACAGGGAGCGGGCCGGTAATCCTCCATGCCCCACTGTGTTCTGCGATCCTGCTGCCGCGGCCAATGAGAGAGACGGCGAAGATAAAGGTGTGGCTGCGGTCCCAGCTCGAGAGTCCCGTTTCCCCGGAATATCCCTGACTTTCACTGATGGTGGTGAGGCTGACATCTGCACCCCACAGATGGTGGCTGTGTTGGCAGAACGGAGGCAGGCGTGCCACCCCGAAGGACAGGGACAGGCAGTTTTGCCCGGTTGGAGGCCAGGAAGGCGTGGAGGCGCACGTGACACCGCCAAATGAACCTACGGAAAAGACATGGTGCTCACAGATCGGTCTGGGTCTTTCGAGGATTTAACCCTCAGCTGGCGGTCAAGACGGCACGGATGTACGCACTGGGACACTGTGAGGTTCAGCTTCAGAATACTTATGTCTGCCGAGCATGCTCGCCCAAGGGGACAGTGAGACCTAGACAACTCTGCATTTACCTGCCTGTGATGGCCCGGCCTCCTCTATTGGCTGAATTTGCTCTATTTTATTTTCCCCCCTTTTGGCTTACCCCTCTGCATGCTGAGTTATACCGCCGACAATTCTTTTTGATTCTGATATTTGGCCCAGAGAGTTCTCCCTCATTTTTCTCCCCTCCCTTTGATTCAGAGACGCCTCGACCACCATTCTATTTTATTTTATTTTTCTCGCTGTCATTCCCCGGCTAGGGATGCATTTGAGACTTTTTGGCCTCATTTTATTTATCTGAAGTGTTTCTGTTAACTTTTGTTTTAATCCCCCCCTCCGTTCCACAACATTTTGTTGATTTCTTATGAGACCCCACTTTTTTTTTTTTTTATCTGCATTTCTTATGTGAGTATATTATCTAGCCCTGCGAGGCCACTTGAGCTGGTTAATCTGTGACCTTTTCTTATTGAAAATAAAAATCTTAAATAAAAAAAAAAAGATATACAGATTTTCCAGAACAATGCTATACGTCAGTGATACACCCTGATAGCTGGCAACAACCAGATTCTACTCTGAATAGATAATCATATGAACTCTGATTAAACTGTGTTATTGTATGGTATCTAGAATTAGATTAAAGATATACAGATTTTCCAGAACAATGCTATAAATCAGTGATACAGCCTGATAGCCTGGCAGCAGCTGGCAGTGCCAACACACAGATTACAATTCCCAGATATCTGCTAGAAGTATGTGGGACTCCCTGATAGCTGGCAGTGAGAAGACACAGATTACAATTCCCAGATATCTGCTGGACGTCTGTGAGACCCCAATAGCTGGCAGTGAGAAGACACAGATTACAATTCACAGATATCTGCTAGACGAAAGTGAGGCCCCAATAGCTGGCAGTAAGAAGACACATATTACAATTCACAGAAATCTGCTAGACATCTGTGAGACCCCAATAGCTGGCAGTGAGAAGACACAGATTACAATTCCCAGATATCTGCTAGAAGTCTCTGAGACCCCAATAGCTGGCAGTGAGAAGACACAGGTTAAAATTCCCAGATATCTGCTAGACGTCTGTGAGACACACTGAAAGAACAATCTCCTCTCACTCCTGCAAAAAACACGTGCTGGGGCTGCGGGGAAGCCTTATATAGTGTGCTGCCGGACTTAGCTCTGTGAGCCCATGATTGGGCAAAATTTGCCCAATCAGGACACTGAGTCCTGATTGGCATAGTCATGCCCCTGTCTTGCACCTGACCTATGGTCAGGTGCAAGGCTGTAGCCAATTACAAGCTTCAGGCCAGTGGAAAAGTGCATTGTGGTCCATTGTGGTGCATTGTGGGTGAACACGCGACAAACACGTGGAAATGTTCGATGTTCGCCGAATGACCGAACGGGCAATGTTCAAATCGAACTCCTGTTCGGATCGAACCGCCAGCCCATTCCTAGTGAGGACCAGGACAGAAAATTCTGGTCCTGTCCTGGCTCCTCCTTAACGCTGACATGAGTCAAATGAAGCAGTGCAGCATTATTTGACGGAACACCCTGTACCACGCTTGTCAACCCCCCTTTAAGCCTTGTGCCAGCCCGTGCCGCTGGCAGCTCTGCAGCCACTGAACCAGATGGAGGGAGTGAGGCGCCTGCCCTGCAGCACATTTAAAATCCGGTCCCCACCAAGGCCGGTCCGTCCATGGAGCGTCCTGATCCCAGACTCCCCTGTGGACGCTGGGACGCATGTGTGTTTAGTGGGTGTGGTCAGTGGCAGCATCACTCCCTGTATCCATGTGCCAGCCGCTAAATTAGATGGTGCTGCGCCATCGGTTCTGACAGAAGATAGTGCAGCCGGCCGCAGTGTCGGCGATGGCGGTGCAAAAATGTACCGCTATCAAATTTTCGCCGCCTGGAGCAAGCGCTCCACACTGCTCCATCCACCGTTTGGTCTTTGACTCCAAACCACAAGAAATATCTTTTCTCATTTTAACCTCTTCAGGTTTTGGGGTTTTCATCTTTATCTTTTGCATTGCCGTGTGTTTCATGGGGGACTGTCAGGACCATATCACCTGTCATCAGGGTGTACCTGAGCACAGTGACGACACCCCTATGAACGCCTTTTAGTAGACTGGGTATTTGAGTAAGATGCAGCACTTGATGGATACATATGCTGTATATATTAACATAATGGATGTATGTGTCTTAGTGTCCGTGTTTTTTTAGGGGGGCAACATTTAATCCTTGGACCTGCTCTGCGCACCGTGCATTACTGTGAGTTTTATAGCTGTGGATTCTGTGATACGCTCATACAGGTCACGTGTTGTTGTTTTTTTTCGAGGGGGGAGCAGCATTTTACCCATCACTCCAGGCAGCACAATGGCTTGGGCCGGCCCTGGTCCCCACTAAGCCCCCTGGACAGCTCCCCCCAGGCCACCAGCAACTCCATGTAGGGAGGCGACACTGTGTGACACCAGAGCAGCATAACCAACACACAGTGATGGGGTACGGGGAGAGGGTGACTGGAGGATCAGGGAGAGGGCTCGAGGATCAGGGAGAGATTGACTGGGGATACTGAGAGTGACTGGGGTACTGGGAGAAAGTGGGGGTACTTGGAGAGAGAAAGAGTGACGGGTACTGGGAGCAAGAGTGACTGGAGGGTACTTGGAGGGAGAGAGTGGATGGGGCACTGGGCAAGAGAGAGAGTGACGAGGGGTACTGGGAGAAAGTGGGGGTACTGAGAGAGTTACTGGGGTACTGGAAGAGAGTGACTGGGTGTATTTGGAGAGAGTGACATGGGGTACTGGGAGAAAGTAGGGGTACTGGGAGAGAGAAAGAGTGTGCCTAGGAGAGACTGACTGTGGGTAACTGGAGAGAGAGTGGCTGGGGTAGCTGGAGGGAGAGAGTGACTGTGGGTACTGGTAGAGGGTGACTGGGGTACTGGGAGAGAGTTGAAAAATAATTTGTTTTTAATTTCCTGTATGAATATATATAATACAAAAAGACAAAAGGTTGCACTCAACCTCAAAACTAAGCGGGTGCATCAAAGACATCAAATACAAAATACCAAGAAAGAGCACTCCAAATTATTGACCACCTTCTTCTATAATTTTCTGTGAAAAAAAACACAGTTTTAGAAATGCCCCAAAGAAAAACCTGACTGAGGTAAAATGATGGGGATTCAGTTCATAAAGTTATGATCATAATTTGCTTAAGCCACAGTCGCCAGTCTTTGACTGGTCCTATCTAACTTGACCAAGTCTACACTTACAGGATCAACTCACCCTGGAGCTATCCGGCAGCTCGAGGCCTTTATAGTCTGCCATGGTGGAGCACCTGTGAACAGGGAGAGGTGCATACGAAATGAGAGTCGTCAGCTCTCTATGGGCCATATTACATAGTTGGTGCTAACTTAACCAGAGCAGTTGTAAACTTAAAACCATATTACATAGTTGGTGCTAACTTAACCAGAGCTGTTGTAAACTTCCCAGAGCCATTATAGCCTATGGAAGTTTTAAGTTTACAACAGCTCTGGTTAAGTTAGCACCAGCTTTGTAATATGGTTTTAAGTTTACAATTGCTCTGGTTAAGTTAGCACCAAGTATGTAATATGGCCCAATATATAAAATACAAAACAACAAAAGGTTGCACTCAACCTCAAAACTAGGCGGATGCATCTAAGACCTTAAATACAAAACACCACGAAAGAGAACTCCATCTTATTGACCACCTTCTTCCATCATTTTCTGTGAAAAAAAACATAGTTTTAAAAATGCCCAAAAAAAACAACCTGACTAAGGTAAAATGATGGGGATTCAGTTCACAAAGTTATGATCATAATTTGCTTAAGCCTGTCACAGTCGCCAATGTACCCCATCTTTGACAGGTCCTATCTAATGTGACTGAGTCTGGTCAAGTTAGATAGGACCTGTCAAAGATGGAGTACATTGGCGACTGTGACAGGCTTAAGCAAATAATGATCATAACTTTTGTGAACTGAATCCCCATAATTTTACCTCAGTCAGGTTTTTTTGGGGGCATTTTTAAAACTGTGTTTTTTCCATACATACACTCACCGATTTGTAGACTTTGAGTCAGCCTTGATATGGCCCGAGACACCGAAGTATTGGATCTCTCCCCCTGTCCTTTCCAAAGTCAGTGACTGCTTATCTGGCATCTCCTCCTGGATGGCCTTCCACCACCTAAAGATCAACATGTCCAAGACTGAGCTCCTACTTATTCCTCCCGCCAATGCCTCCCCACCTCCTGACTTCTCTATCACGGTGGAGGGTATCACCATCTCCCCATCAAACCAAGTTCGCTGTCTGAGTTACACTTGACTCTGCTCTTTCCTTCATCCCCCACATCCAGTCTCTTTCCTCCTCCTGCCGATACCAACTGCGTAATATTTCCAGAATTCGGCCATTTCTTACCGCTGTCACCACAAAACAACTCATACACGCCCTGGTAATCTCCCGACTTGACTATTGCAATAATCTCTTATCTGGCCTCCCTCTCTCCCACCTCTCCCCCCTACAATCCATTCTGAACGCCTCTGCCAGGCTAATCCACTTCACCCGCCGCTCTGTCTCTGCCGCTCCCCTCTGCGAGTCCCTTCACTGGTTCCCCATCCACTGCAGAATTAAGTTCAAAATCCTTATCCTTACCTACAAAACCCTCACTAACTCAGCTCCCCACTACCTGTCCTCACTAATCACCAAATACACCCCAGCCCGCTCCCTAAGTTCAAACAGCGACCTGCGCCTAGCGTCTCCCTGCATCACCTCTTCCCATGATAGACTGCAGGATTTCTCACGTGCAGCCCCCACTCTCTGGAACGCTCTCCCTCGTACTGTCAGACTTTCCCCTAACTTCTCTTCCTTCAAACGCTCCCTTAAAACGTTCCTATTTAGGGAAGCCTACCACCCAACTCACTGACGCAACCATCAATCACTCTCACCTTGCAGTCCTCTCCTCCTGTTTCCAACCCCAACCCTCCTAGATTGTGAGTTCCTACGGGAATAGGGCCCTCATCTCCTCCTGTACTGTTTGTCAAATGTTGTTCAATGTATTGTATTGTAACCCTGTCTATACTGTGCCTATTGTACAGTGCTGCGAAATATGCTGGCGCTTTATAAATAAAGAATAATAATAATAATAATAATATTGGTTGTGGCTCCCAAAGATCCATCTCCCTTCTCTGCCAGTACAATGTCCATTATTGCATAACAGTGTTACGTTATGAGATAAGATATCGCTTAAGAGGGGTCTTAGAAGTAGGGATGCACCGATACCACTTTTTTAATACCGAGCACGAGTACCGATACATTTCAAAAAGTACTCACCGATACCGAGTACCGATACTTTTATTTTATGTCATGTGACCACTTTCCAATAAGAACAGACCTCATATAAAAATGCCCCCAGCTCATGGATATGCCCCCCAGCTTTCATGGATTATGCCCCAGCTCTCATGGATATTCCCCCAGCTCTCATAGATATTGCCCCCAGCTCATCGATTATGCCCCCCAGCTCATGGATACTGCCCCAGCTCATGGATATGCTCCCAGCTCATGGATATGCCCCCAGCTCATGGATATTGCCCCAGCTCATGGGATATGCCCCAGCTCATTGATTGCCCCAGCTCATAGATTTGCCCCAGCTCAAGGATTTGCCCCAGCTCATGGATATGCCCCAGCTCCTGGATATGCCCCAGCTCATGGATTTGCCCCAGCTCATGGATTTGCCCAAGCTCATGGATATGTCCCAGCTCATGGATAATGCCCCAGGTCATTGATTGCCCCAGCACATGGATAATGCCCCAGGTCATTGATTGCCCCAGCACATGGATAATGCCCCAGGTCATTGATTGCCCCAGCTCATTGATTGCCCAGCTCATTGATTGCCCCAGCACATGGATACTGCCCCCCGCTCACCGATTGCCCCAGCACATGGATACTGCTCCCCCGCTCACCTGGAGCTCTCCGCGAAGATACTTACCTTCCTGGGCGACGCCGGGAAAGTCTTTGCGCGTTGTGCTTGTTGGAAGGCCCCCAGCCGCGATCACGTGGGACCATGTGATCGCGACTGTGGTCCTTCCAACGAGCGCACGCGCAGAAACTTTCCCGGTGTCGCCCATTAAGGTAAGTATCATCGCGGAGAGCTCCAGGTGCCCGTCCGAATGCTCTATTGGCATTCGGACAGGCCCTGCAGCTGCTCACCGTGTTCATACTTACCTCCCTGAGCGACGCCGGGAAAGTTTCTGCGCGTGTGCTCGTTGGAAGGACCCCAGGCGCAATCACATGGTCCCACGTGATCGCAGCTGGGGGCCTTCCAACCAGCGCAACGTGCAAAGACTTTCCCGGCGTCGCTCAGGAAGGTAAGTATCTTCGCGGAGAACAGCTGCAGGGCCTGTCCGAATGCCGATAGAGCATTCAGACAGCCGCCCCAGCCCCTCAGATGCTGGCAAGCCGGCTCAATGCCGGCTTCTGGTATCGGGGAAAATATCGGGGGTACTGCACGAGTACCAAGTACTCCTGCAGTACCCGGTATCGGCACCGATACCGATACTAGTATCGGTTTCGGTGCAACCCTACTTAGAAGAGTATTATCACCTCTCTTACCACTATGGAGGAATATGCAATTTCAACCAGGAATGATTTTACAACAATTCGTAAAGCTTGCAGACTGCGGGGTGACCAGAATCAAAGATATGTATAGGGGGCAGACTATTCTCAATTTTGATAATTTGTGTGATAAGGGCAACCTTAGGCCACATGACTTTTTTCGATTTCTCCAACTCCGGCATATGTGATGTTGCAAGAGATCAGAGTGGCTGCAACTACCAGTTTAAATTTTTTGAATCAATATGTTACAAGTGTTTTTTATCCAGAGGGCTGATGTCAATTCTATATGCACATTTTTCTGCCGGGTCTTCTTTGCCATCATCATCATGCGATCAAAGAAGATTATTGATTTGGAATTATGGAAATGAACTGGTTGAATACAGGATAGTTTCATGAATTCCTGGATAGCGAGGAGATATTCCTAGTGCATACAATACTCGGAGCAGGAAAAAGAAAAACATTTTTTTTATATAATTTTTTTATAAATAAGCAGCAGAGCAGGTTTCTAGTAGTATAAACTAATTTATTTCAATAAAAAACAAGCCATATGGCATGGCAATAAAAATGCTTAAAAGCATAAAAAATAGTGAACAATCTTAGGTAAGGATCACTAAGAACGCGTTTTCGCCTACCGGCTTCCTCAGTAAGTGTCCTTAACAATAGGATAGAAAAAAGTAAATAAAACGTTTACATAAAAAGTCTGTATATATAGGGCGTTTGAGTCCTGCTGCTTGTTAATCTTGATTGGGACGTCTCCCATCATGATTAATTCCTGTCGTCCGGCGTGCGTTCCAAGCCGACCTGCATAAATCTTTCATGTCATCCGGATGTTCAGCGTGTATTCAACTCTAACTTGTATGCTTCCTGGATTAGGGACTGCACGTGTGCGATTTGCGGCTTTCGTTTTCTTTCCATGGATGTCTGTTCGTTATCTTTAGAAACTTGATCGTAATCTTTTTATCTGCGTGGTTTGAAAGAATGTAAGTAATCTAGATATGTATTATTATTATTATTATTATTCTTTATTTATAAAGCGCCAGCATATTCCGCAGCGCTGTACAATAATACAGCGCTGTACAATATGTATTCCATATGTCTGCCTTGTCTTTTAAAACATAGGTGTATTAGAAGGAACAATTAAAATAAAGTGCTTGGTATATCTACCTTAAATTATTAGTATTAAAGTGCATTCAATTTAGCAACTAAATTTTGGCAATTTAATTTTCAATCTGCCTTATCTTTTAAAGCAGAATATTTTACAGGGGACAAATAAAATGAAGTGCTTGATATATCTTCCTTGAATTATTAAGATTGGGGTGCATTAAGTTTAACAGCTCAAATTTGGCAACCTAATTTATGTTGAGAGAGGAATCAGTTATAACAAAGTACTCAGTATATCGAAAAAATATATAATAAATCATAAATAATTAGGTAAAAACCTTTCTAATTAATTTTTTTCAGGTTGCAGTGCATCAAAATTACTAGCTGTTTTTAAAAAAAAAATTATTAGCAAATTAATTTACATTGTCGTGGTATATTACAGAAATATGAATTGGTGTGTGTGAAATGCAAATTTTCGATGTATCAATAAATAGAATAGGATCTTTCCGATTAATTAATGAATTTATGTATTGTGTTTAACGGTGGTCCAAATTTTATTTGTTTATTAAAAGATATATTTAAATTTAATTTGATGTAAATTTAATTAGGGACATGGGGGGAAATAAAAAAAATAAAAATATAGGCAGTATGGAGCACGTTTTTCTTTTCTTTTTTCTTTCTCCTTCCCCTTTCCCCTTTTCTCCTTCCCCTTAGTAATCTATATCAGGGAAGAATCAAGAAAAGGGGGATATATAGTTATAATATTCCAATATGAAGTAAAAAGGGTGTGTGAATATATTTCAAATTGTAAATGAAGAGATTGGATGTCAGGAGTTTGTAGGTGTAACTACAAATTCTAATGAAAAAGTGACTAGACTTAAGTGTTAATATCTATACTATAATTGAGTAAGGCTTGGCGTGTCCATCGCCAAGCCTTACTCTGCGCATGCGCGCGCAACCAGCGGCGGTTGGTTGCGCGCGCATGCATTCGCCGCGGCACGAGCCGGCTGTGCGCTCGCCGCGGCGGTTACAAGATGCACACAGCAGCCGGGTAGAGGCTGCGCTCGCAGCCTCTACCCGGCTGCCGCGCGCATCCAACCCCCGAGCGGTGAAGGGAAAGTTCCCTCGCTTCCGCTCTTTGAAGGACCCAAGCCGCGGTCACGTGGGAGTCCCATGTGACCGCGGCTTGGGTCCTTCAACGACCGGAAGCGGGGAAACTTTCACTTCGCCGCTCGGGAAGGTAAGTATGCGGAGCTCATGGGGCAGCTGTCCGAATGCCGATAGAGCATTCAAACAGCTGCCCCATGTCTGGTCTGGGGTCTGAGCTGGGGGGCAATATCCACATGTTGGGGCAGTATCCACGAGCTGAGGGCAGTAACCACGTGCTGAGGGCAGTATCCACGAGCTGAGGGCAGTATCCACGAGTTGAGGGCAGTATCCATGACCTGGGGCAGTATCCATGACCTGGGGCAGTATCCTCGAGCTGAGGGCAGTATCCATGACCTGGGGCAGTATCCACGAGCTGAGGGCAGTATCCATGACCTGGGGCAGTATCCACGAGCTGAGGGCAGTATCCACGAGCTGGGGGGCAGTATCCATGACCTGGGGCAGTATCCACGAGCTGAGGGCAGTATCCACGAGCTGAGGGCAGTATCCACGAGCTGAGGGCAGTATCCATGACCTGGGGCAGTATCCACGAGCTGAGGGCAGTATCCATGACCTGGGGCAGTATCCACGAGCTGAGGGCAGTATCCATGACCTGGGGCAGTATCCACGAACTGAGGGCAGTATCCACGACCTGGGGCAGTATCCACGAACTGAGGGCAGTATCCACGACCTGGGGCAGTATCCACGAGCTGAGGGCAGTATCCATTTCCCCAGCTGACTTACTCCCGTACACTAATCGTCTGGCACGCCATGTTTTGGAAGATCCGCCTGACACCCCGGAGGTGTTTAGCGCGGTATACCGCATTCACAGGGCTGCTGAGGCCCCCCGATATGCCCCAAGAGATGTGATCACGGTCACAGCAGATGTGGCAGCCAAAACGCGGATCATGTCCTACACGATGGGGTAACCCTGAAATTATTCCACGACCTGCCCTTCGCTACGCTGATGGTGCGCCGCAGATACCGCGAGGTGACAACTTTCCTCAGGCATAAAGGGGTCCGGTACCATTGGGGTCCAGCCGGCTCATTAGTGGTTACCCATAACAAAATGTCGTACGTAATCTCGGACCCGGCCGAGGCCTGGCCTGTTTTACTGGGAGCGGGTTTTGCAGTGAATGGAGCGCTCGTCTCACCGGGCTGAGAACTCAGATGATGGGAATCTGTGACTTGTTTGCACAACGCCTCTACGCGAAGCTGCCTCTTTTTTGTTGTTGCTACTTGCGGCTTTGCTCGAGGATGTTTTTGCATCTTTCCTGGCGGTGCTGCTTTTGCATCTTTTATATATTTTGTTTATTTTCTTTAAGCTGTGCCACTATAGATGAATATATGCGGCCTCCAATTTCTGCATAATTGTATGATGACATGTTTTTCTCTGTTGCCTTGCCTTCCTTCCTTTCCCCCCATTTTTGTTTAGTTGGCGTTTTCGGGATACCCTGAGGGACGTAGCTTACCTACCCAGGGACCCGGGACTAGTGCCTTTCACCCCCTCATGGCCTTCTCCCGTTGGCTTCGGCCATCCGGGATTCTGCCAGGGTCGGCACATTTCTGGTCTTTTGCCAGATTTCCCCCACAACACCTTTTTTTTTTTATGATCCCTTCCCCCCCTTTATAAAGATCCTTGATCGCTTTGTTGCTGATGATCCCCGGCCGGGGATTGTCTAGATTTTTGTGCTACCCCTCCCCTCTTGTTCCCTATTTCTCGCTGAGACCCTCCTAACTGGGGATGTTTATTGTTTTCTGTATTGGATGATTTTAGCTGATTTATATTACTGTTTACGTGCAATGTCGTTTTGATGTCTACTTAAGGTTTCCGATGACTTTTTCTTATGCGTGGTCAGTTAACAAGCTGTGGCCCTGTGTGGCCAGCCTTCTTGATTTCATAATGACTTACTGTGGCCCTGCGAGGCCATTTATCGTTTATGTCCTGCTGACTTTTTCATCAAATAAAAATTTTGAAAAAAAAAGAAATGAACTGTCTGTGTGGAACAATCTCATTGGTTATAAATTTGAGTGTTAATAAAAAGTCTGGAATGAACAAAGACAAGCCAGATATACTGAAAGAGCACCTCATTCTTGTGACTGATTTCAGATGTCTCCACTATAGAGTAAGCGCAGCGTCTTGCCTTATTCTTGATTATATGAGAAGGAAATGACAGACGTTTTCTGGGAATATGCTCTGGTAACTATGAATAGGAAAACTGATTTGTTTGATTTATGTGACTTGGTATAGTGTGAGAGTGGAGTTATGCTAGGGTATACTGGGACAGGGTGACTGGTAGCATGTGGGGCATGTGTGTCTCATTTTTTTATTATATCGGTATTTTGTTAATATACAATACATGTGCTTGTGGGGTAAGGGGGTCAATACTGTACTGGTGGAAGGGAATCAGGGTGTGTTACCATGTCCACAGGTTGGGGGGGGCAGGCAATTCTTGCATTGCCCCGGGCGCTGACAACCCACGCTACGCCACTGTGGTAGCTTCCCAGAAAACCTCTTAAACACCAGGTTGGAAAGGTGAAGGATGTGTCTAGATTCCAGCGATGGCCAGTTTAGCTCTTTTACCATGTCACAGTGGTGGGTCAAGTAGTTACATTGTAGCACAAAGTGGCAGAATGAGTTATACAATGTAGTAAGTTTCTGAAGGTGCGTTTGCGGGGCAGCTACATACAATACATCTCCATATTCAATAGCTGGCATAAGCATTTGTTGCACAATCTGCTTTCTTACAGGGGGGCTCAGACAGGATTTGTTTCTGTACAGGGCACCTAGTTTGGGGTAAAGTTTAGATGAGAGTTTTTCGATGTGGGGGCCAAAGGATAGATTTGGATCTAACCACATATCTAGATATTTGAAAGAAGTGATTGTGGTCCGCGTGCCATTTGATTTTGTCCTGATACATAGATGGGGATTTTGCAATTTATGTAGCTTAGGTACTGTTCCAAAGAGCATCGTTACAGTTTAGTCAGTATTTTAAAAAAGTTTGTTATCTGCAATCCACTTTTCTACCTCTGTGAACTGTTCTTGCAGCACCGCCTTCAGCTGTGGGAGATTTGGTTTGCTCAGGGCCGTCTTTAACGCAGGGCAAAAGGGGCAGCTGCCCCGGGCCTAGTTATTGTTGAGGGGCCCAAAGCAGCTGCCCCTTGGGCCCACGTATACTAGGCAGTGACGGCTCTCAAAGGCAGCTGCCTATTTTGCCCCACAACGTCAGACTGCACAGGGGGGGGGGCACTAGATTCTCTGTGCCCCGCTGCTGATGCAGTCAAGGCTGTGCGGGAAGAGAATATGGGACTTCCGTATCTGGCTCCTCCCCCTTTCTGACGTCATCTTCCTGTGTCCGCACATTGCAGTCAGTGTGAGTGTGCATGGGGGCTGCTGAGGAGGAGCTGGAGCTAGATGGGAACCAGGATCATGGAGGTGCAGGGCCAGGCAGTTATGTAAGTATTTGGTTTTTTTTTTCAATCTGTGTGCAAAGTCAAAGCCCCTGCTCACCAGAGATCTGCATCCAGCCTCCCCCCCCCCTCAGACCATGAGCTGCAGGCATCATTCACACAGGAAGGCAGCTCTCTGTCCCCAAAATCTCCCCCAACAGCTGTGGCCTGACCATGGATCCTGGTCCTCACAATCTCCAGCAACAATCCAACCAACTCCACACTCTCCAACATCAAACTCCCCCTCCAGCAGCAATCCCCCCACTCCACACTCTCCAGCAGCAAGCCCCCCACTCCAGCAGCAAACCCCCCACTCCATACTCTCCAGCATCAAACCCCCACTCACACACACAAACCTTTCTGCTGCAGTGTGTATAAGGTGTGTAGTTAGTGTGTGTACTACTGAGGGGTATAGTGGTTATATGTGTGTGTACTTTGTATGCACACTATATAGTATTTACACATTGTACTGAACATACATTATACAATGAGCATATACCCAGTATACAGTATATACTCAAGTGTATAGTGTGTCTAATGTATAGTGTATATCCTCAGAATATAGTTTGTATATGTTTATGAGCTTATGTGTATACTATAATATGTAGGAGTGTATAGAGTTACTGTATGTTGTGGGTAGTCTGACTGTATAATGTACATATTTTAGGGTTGTGTACTGAGTACAGTTGTCGTACTATATAGTGGATGACGTGTATACTGTATAGTGTATAAACTTGCTGAGTCTGAGGAGCTCTGTGATGCACTCATACACAATGCACATTACTAAAGCTTTTTGAGACAAGTCCATGATGTATTTGTTGTTTTTTTTCTTTTCGGGATGTTGGGGGGTGGAGAGCAAAATTATGCGAAGGTGTTCTTTCAGGGGCCCCATGAACATGTTTGCCCAGGGTCCAATTAATATTAAAGACGGGCCTGGGTTTGCTGGTATAGATTACGGTGTCATATGCGTACATGTGTACTGTTAAGGCTTTGCAGAAATTGGGCAAATCATTTATGAATATTGTGAATACCAGGGGACCAAGTATCGAGCCTTGGGGTACACCACACATGACTGGGAGGGAGGAGCTGCCAGAAATTTACACATATTGCGATTGGTAGGATACATACAATTGAAACCAGGTTAGCATGCAAGCACCAATACCGTAGTTTTTAAGTGTTTTTAATAGGATGCCATGGTCTACTGTGTCAAAGGCCTTGGCAAAATCAAGGAAATGGCTCCAGTTAGGTCTCCTTGTTCCATGCCAGCTTGGATATCATTGCAAACTTTTAAAAGGGCAGTTGTAGTTGAGTGATTTGGATGAAAGCCGGCTTGATCTGGGGTTAAATAGTTTAAATATTTATAATAATCATGTAATTGCATCCCAACACAAGATAGTTATCTGCCACCTCCACTCCCAGAGGTCCCCTCTGCCACCCTCTGTCGCTTCCTCCCAGCCACTGAGGAGGAAGTCAATTCCTTATTGTCCTCCTCACATCTCACCACATGCCCGCTCGACCCCATTCCCTCACATCTAATTCCTCCCCTCTCCTCCTCCCTCACCCCTGCTCTCACACACATCTTCAACCTATCTCTCTCCACTGGCTCCTTTCCATCCACCTTCAAACACGCGCTAGTTACCCCTTTACTAAAGAAACCATCCCTCGATCCCAACTCTCCATCCAACTACCGCCCTGTATCCCTGCTTCCCTTCACATCAAAGCTCTTAGAAAAACTAGTCTTCAACCGCCTCTCCCTCTTCCTGTCCTCCAATTCCCTACTTGACCCCCTGCAATCTGGCTTCCGTCCCCTACACTCAACTGAAACTGCCCTCAACAAAGTCACCAACGACCTCCTAACTGCTAAAAAACACGGCCACTATTCTATTCTCATCCTGCTCGACCTCTCGGCTGCTTTTGACACTGTTGACCACCCCCTCCTTCTACAGACCCTCAACTCTCTGGGTCTCGGTGACACAGCACTCTCTTGGGTCGAATCCTATTTATCCAACAGGTCCTTCTGTGTGTCCTTTGCTGGAAACTCCTCCTCCTCATTGCCTCTATCTGTTGGTGTACCTCAAGGCTCTGTCCTTGGTCCTCTGCTCTTTTCCATCTACACCTCCTCCCTGGGCAAAATCATCAACAGCTTTGGCTTCAATTACCACCTCTACGCTGATGACACTCAGATCTACCTCTCTACCCCTGATCTCTCTCCCCCTGTCCTTTCAAAAGTCAGTGACTGTTTATCTGGCATCTCCTCCTGGATGGCCTCCCACCACCTAAAGATCAACATGTCAAAGACTGAACTCCTACTTATTCCTCCCTCCAATGCCTCCCCACCTCCTGACTTCTCTATCACGGTGGAGGGTATCACCATTTCCCCATCAAACCAAGTTTGCTGTCTTAGAGTTACACTTGACTCTGCTCTTTCCTTCATCCCCCACATCAAGTCTCTTTCCTCCTCCTGCCGATACCAACTGCGTAATATTTCCCGAATTCGGCCATTTCTTACCGCTGTCACCACAAAACAACTCATACACGCCCTGGTAATCTCCCGACTCGACTATTGCAATAATCTCTTATCTGGCCTCCCTCTGTCCCGCCTCTCCCCCCTACAATCCATCCTGAACGCCTCCGCCAGGCTAATTCACCTCACCCGCCGCTCTGTCTCTGCCGCTCCCCTCTGCGAGTCCCTTCACTGGCTCCCCATCCACTGCAGAATTAAGTTCAAAATCCTTATCCTTACCTACAAAACCCTCACTAACTCAGCTCCCCACTACCTGTCCTCACTAATCACCAAATACACCCCGGCCCGCTCCCTAAGGTCAAACAGTGACCTGCGACTAGCTTCTCCCCGCATCACCTCTTCCCATGATAGACTGCAGGATTTCTCACGCGCAGCCCCCACTCTCTGGAACGCTCTCCCTCGTACTGTCAGACTTTCACCTAACTTCTCTTCCTTCAAACGCTCCCTTAAAACGTTCCTATTTAGGGAAGCCTACCACCCAACTCACTGACGCAAACATCAATCACTCTCACCTTACAGTCCTCTCCTCCTGTTTACAACCCCAACCCTCCTAGATTGTGAGTTCCTACGGGAATAGGGCCCTCATCTCCTCCTGTACTGTTTGTCAAATGTTGTTCAATGTATTGTAACCCTGTCTATACTGTGCTTATTGTACAGCGCTGCGGAATATGCTGGCGCTTTATAAATAAAGAATAATAATAATAATAATAATTGCGTATAGACACAATTTTTCCAATTTTTTTGACATAACAGGGAGCAATAATATTGGACGGTAGTTGGATACCAAAGTACTATCACCACTTTTATGGATAGGTACCACTCTTGCAGTCTTCCAAAGTTTGGGTATGTATCCAGTCACCAGTGATTCATTGATTAGGGTTGTGACAGGATCTGCAATTGCCAGCGCACTGATTTTCAGCAGCATTGCTGGGATTTGATCAGGTCCAGACTGGTATTTTATTTTTTGATTACGGAGAAGTTTAGTAATTACACTGAAAGGCACTGATCTAAAGTTGAATTTCTCTGCAATACAGGGTCTTTGCACAGTTGGTGGGGCCTGACCTGCGTGAAGACTTTCTGAATGCGTGTCATTTGCTATCTTAGCAATCAGGGTGGTGGCGCATCCAACAAAATAATTATTAAAGACATTTGCTTCATCTAGGGGGTGTTGCAGGGTTTTGCTGTTTACTTTTGGAGTGGACAGGGGTGATTGTATGTTACTTATGATTTTCCAAAAATTTCTAGGGTTTAATATGTTTTTGTTTAGATTTTCATTGAAGTATTGGGCTTTAGCCATTTTTGTTTGTTTCGTGCATTCATTCCGCAATTTTCGGCAAGCACTGTGATCATTCAAGGAACCAGTACTCTTGAAATTTGACCACAGTGAATCTCTAAGCTGGTACATATGCATAAGATCAGCTGTAACCCAAGGGAGATGTGCCCCTTTTACTCGCACTTTTCGCATGGGAATTCCAGACTCTCAGGTGCACAGACTGTAAGTATTCCATTGCACAGTCCAGGTATGGGATTAGGTTTAGTCCATACCATGGGAGTTGTTTGAGATCACTTAGGAAGGATTCAAGACTAACAGGGTTATCCAAAGAGATTCGAAAAGTCACCACACGTTCGGTGACTTTTCGTTCTCTTCAATTCGGTTCCTTTTGCCTATCCCATTTCGGTGACCCTGCGGTGTATTCAGCAAACACCACAGGGTCCCCGAATTGCAGGGAAAAGCTGCCGTAAACCCACCGAACACTAACCGAATGCACGCTGAAAACAAGCAAAAACATCTGGATTAACCTTTGAAAAAAACGAACAGGAGCCGAACAGGAGCCGAACATGAGCCGAATCACACAGAGCCGAAGCAGCTGTGACGTAGAGGAGGCAGTGAATAAATTAGAAAAACCATTTGTATGAATCTGGGAAAATGAAACGCTGTTTGCAAAGAAACTACTGAGTGAAAATGTCTGAAATTTTCACAGGAGGTCCAGGGAATGATAATAAAGAGGGCTGTTACAAAAAAAATAAGTAAACTGAAAAAAAAAAAAAAAAAAATCGGACTTTTAATAAAAAAAAATAAAAATAAGAAAAATGCTTAAAGTATCCTAAAAAATCTATAAATAAAGAGACTTTTTGCTGCAGAATTTTAGAATGAACGGTTTATTAGATATTGAATTAAAACGGGAATATTTTTAACATTGAAGTCTATGGGATTCTCCTGAATAAACCTGCCGAATTAAACCACCGAATGGCAGGACATTTCGGGAACCTTTCACTGCTGGTTTGTGTTCTCTGAATAGCCGAAGCAGTGCTTTATCATGGGGATTTCACTGCCCTCGAACAGGCACCGAACAGGCACCGTATGTGCAGGCAATTCGCCAGTATTTGGCGAATTGCCTGCTCTCTGGATAGCCGAATGGCCAGGAAAGGTAACCGAATGCTGATTATCAGCGTTCGGTTACCTTTCTCAAGCAATTCGGATCTCTTTGGATAACCCTGTAAATTTCTTGAAAGACCTTGTGATTATTACCGTTGGGGGAGATTTTGTGACCTTTATATTGTGCACACAGTACACTAGGCAGTGGTCCTTGAAACTATTAGGGAGAACGACTTGCTCCTTTACTCTGTAAGGACATGAGGAGAGAATCCTGTCCAGCAAGGTATGGTTAGGGCTTTTCATATTAATGCGAGTGGGGGAGGAGATTAACTGTGTTAGCTGCAAAGCCTTAAACAGTGAGCAGTGTTTATTGTTTTTAGGATTTAGCCAATCTGTATTAAAATCGCCGAGGACCAGCAGTTAACTTTTTTGGTTTTATGCCAGTAATTTATTAAGGATTTGAGTTATGTCAGAAAGGGAGTGCACTGGAGAGCTCGGTGGGTGAAAGAATCCAGCAACAATAATCGGCTTACTGAACAGAATCTCAATAATACCAAAGAAGAAATCAAAGGTGGCAGTTGAGCAATTATTCTGCAAAGGGTTGAACTTTATGGACTCATCAACATAAATAACAATTCCCCCTCCTCTCTTTCCTCCATCCTTTCTATAACCCGAATACCCCTGTACTGATATGGCAGAGTCTGGTACTTTTGGGGTTAACCAGGATTCTGTGAGCCAAAAGACTTTGGGTTCGTAATAGAAACACTAAGCTTGAAGCTCATCCAGTTTAGGAAGTAAGCTGCTGATGTTGCAGTGCACAATGGAGAGGCTTTTTTTGGTGGGGAGACTAAAAGTTGTGTCAGCTATAGGACCAGGATTAGATTGCATATCATTAGCCAGGGCAAGTAGCAGAATAAATAGGAATTTGGACAGTGTTTTCTTTTGGTAATAATGTGATTGCGGCGTTTTAAATCTCTGCTGTGGGGGGGGGGGTAGGGGGCTGGACTTTAGCACTCTCCACTAACACTCAGCTGATAGGTTATAAGAACCTATCTAGTGTATTAAGACTTGTTTACCATCCTGGGCATTTGGTAAGGTGTATAGAAGAAGAGGGTAGTTTTAGAGAGAAGGGAGGCAAAAAAAATGAGTGGCAACAGTAGGTGAACATTCTAGAGAAAGGTGGGGGCTGGGGGTTATTCATTGTGTGTAAGCGGTTGATTTTTAGGGTGACCGTGTGGACCAGGTTTAAAGGGACATATGGTCAAGTCTTACCCTGAAACATATTTATATGCTGCATATATATTTATATGCTGATAAATTATTGTCGCTCACCTGGCCTTCCTTTTACATCTATTAAATGCATTGTAATGATTCTACATGCTGTTAGGTGGCATTTATCATGCAATGCCCATCAGCCTTAATTAATATATGTGTGCATCAAAACAAGGATAATATGGCCACCTTGGAGGATTTTAATAATGCAAGGGTGTGAAGGCTATTCGCTGGATTTGTTCATACTTATACAAGGTTCTGGACTGTACACAACCACATTAGCGCAGGGTCTTAGCCCGGGTCATAGCGTGCGTAAACGACCTTGCACACAGACTCCCGCAGACAATGTGATTTGTTAGTTGGTCGTCAAACGCTAAGTTTTAGTGACTCGCGCTAAATTTTTTACTTTAGCGATGGCATTTTAGCTCACACCAGGTGATAGGGCTCTATATTGGGGAGTTCCTAAAAAGAGGAACATTAGAAAAAAAGGGCGATTTTTCCCAAAATAGGACCTGTCCCTTAAAAACAGGGACATTTGGGAGATACGTACCTTGGTACACACTCATACACAGCTGTACACAGACATACACTCATAAGGCACATACACAAACATAGCTATATACCCATTCATATATACGCCAGATACACATAGGACATACAGACCTGCAGAGACGGCTCTAGACTTTGTGAGGCCTTAGGTGAGACTCAAACATGTGGCCCCCTATTTACGCCCATGATTGAAAAAATGAAAGCAATACAAGATTAACTGTACAAATTGTATACTTTAAGACAAACCATTAACCCTATGTCCTGATAATTCACAGCTTTTAGAAATAGATTTGTCTTATACATGACGAACATTACTGTGAGTTTTATTGATGTGGACCTCTGTGATACGCTCATACACACTGCACATTACTGTGAATTTTATTGCTGTGGAGCTCTGTGATATGCTCATATGCACTGCACATTAGGGATGAGCTGTTCGGTTCGATCTGATCGGAGTTCGCATCGAACATCGGCCGTTCGCGAACTCTGAACATTTCCGCGTGTTCGGTTCGAGTTCGCCCACAATGGACCACAATGGACCACAATGCACTTTTCCACTGGCCTGAAGCTTGTAATTGGCTACAGCCTTGCACCTGACCACAGGTCAGGTGCAAGACAGGTTCAAGACTATGCCGATCACGGCTCAGAGTCCTGATGGAGCAAATTTTGCCCAATCATGGGCTCAGAGAGCTAAATCCCGCAGCACACTATATAAGACTTCACACAGCGCTTCAGCACGTGTTTTTTGAGAGGAGATTGTTGTGTTAGTGTGTGTTCTCACTGCCAGTCTGCCACCAGCTATGGGGGGGGATCTCAGTTCTACAAAATATCTGGGAATTGTTCTAATCTGTGTGTTCTCACTGCCACCAAGTATTTTGGGGGTCTCATTTCTACAAAATATCTGGGAATTGTTGTATTCTTTGTGTTCTCACTGCCACCAGCAGTTTTGGGGATCAGTCATTTCTACAAAATATCTGGGAATTGTTGTAATCTTTGTGTTCTCACTGCCTTCAGCAGTTTTGAGGGTCAGTCATTTCTACAAAATATCTGGGAATTGTGGTAATCTGTGTGTTCTCACTGCCACCAAGTATTTTGGGGGTCTCATTTCTACAAAATATCTGGGAATTGTTCTAATCTGTGTGTTCTCACTGCCACCAAGTATTTTGGGGGTCTCATTTCTACAAAATATCTGGGAATTGTTGTATTCTTTGTGTTCTCACTGCCACCAGCAGTTTTGGGGATCAGTCATTTCTACAAAATATCTGGGAATTGTTGTAATCTTTGTGTTCTCACTGCCTTCAGCAGTTTTTGGGCTCACAGAGGGCTCACAGAGCTAAGTCCCGTAGCACACTAGATAAGGCTTCACACAGCCCCCAGCACGTGTTTTTTTAGAGGAGATTGTTCCGTTAGTGTCTTCTCTGTGCCAGCAGCTATTGGGGGGGTCTCACTTCTACAAGATATCTGTGAATTGTTGTAATCTGTGTGTTCTCACTGCCAGCAGCTATTGGGGGGTCTCATTTCTACAAGATATCTGGGAATTGTTGTAATCTGTGTGTTCTCACTGCCAGCAGCTATTGGGGGGTCTCATTTCTACAAGATATCTGGGAATTGTTGTAATCTGTGTGTTCTCACTGCCAGCAGCTATTGGGGGAGTCTCACTTCTAGCAGATATCTGGGAATTGTTGTAATCTGTGTCTTCTCACTGCCAGCTATCAGGGGGTCCCACATACTTCTATCAGATTTCTGCGAATTTTAATCTGTGTCTTGTCACTGCCACCCATCAGGGGGTTTCACAGATTTATAGGAGGTTCCTGGGAATTGTAATCTGTGTCTTGTCACTGCCACCCATCAGGGGGTCTCAATGATTTATAGGAGGTTCCTGGGAATTGTAATTTGTGTCTTGTCACTGCCACCCATCAGGGGGTATCACTCTGAAAGGATGTTCAGTGCCGCTGGAGGTTTTGTCACAGACAAAAGAGTGCGTCTGTCCACCGACTCTGTAGACCGGCTGACATTTATAAAAATGAATCAGTCCTGGATCAGCAGCTATCAATCCCCTGATGCTGACATAACTGAATAGATCGGGGATCTCTTCTGCATTCCCAAAACCTCCACCACTGCACTCTTCCACAATACCACAGAGGGGTTACGGTGTGAAGGCACTTGCTGCCACCAAAGGCACAATATTTGGGTGGACTGACGCCTGTACCAGATTCATATCATTTTAATATTGGACCGCAGGGTCCAACCCTGCACTCTTCCACAATACCATGGAGGGGTTACGGTGTGACGGCACTGTTGCCGACACTAAAGGCCAAACTTTAAAGCACCTATTGTTGTTTTCATCCAAAGCCTGCATAATTTTCACCATAATTTAGCCAAAAAATCACTAAACTTGTTCTGCGTGTCCTAAAATGTCTCCTCTTTTCATACAGGCTGCCGCCTCAAGCAGTTGTTTATGAATAGATTAAAGGACATTTACCGTCATTTGAAATGTCATTCTTTTGTTTTTAAATGTTTCTATACTTCCTACAAATCCGCCACTTCACGGGCAGGTTATGGGGACCTCCTAGGCACGATATTTGAAGGAATTTTTGGTTTTTATTCTTAACCTTTATTTCATGGAAAACTCACGGTTCCTTTAAAAACGTTTTTTTTACTTTTTGTCCTTGTTTCCTGTCCCCCAGGGCACTACCCCCATACACCTTTTATGGCAAATATCTTGCATATATGCCCTCTTGGAGGGCACTCTAAAAATCGAACTTTCGAGTTCCATTGACTTGTATTGAGTTCGGTTCGTGTTCGAGTTCGAGCTCGAACTTTTGAAATTGTTCAAGTTCGAATGCGAACCGAACACGGGGGTGTTCGGCTCATCACTTACATTACTGTGAGTTTTATTGCTGTGAAGCTCTGTGAAACTGTAATGTGCAGTGCGTATGAGTGTATCAAGAATGAAAACCACCACCATGAAGGCAAAAAAGAGGCCCCTGAAAGAAATTCTTTAGGAGTGCTAAGATAAAAAAAAACTTTATTGGCTAAATAAATTAAAAACGTATTCCTAAAAAAGGCAAGCTATATTTAAAATACATACGCACAAGACATCTAGCTGCGGCCAGCAATTACGATAAGTACCTGTAAGGGACCGTATAGAAACATAGAAACATAGAAAAATTTCGGCAGATAAGAACCTTACGGCCCATCTAGTCTGCCCAATTACATGGATACTTTACTTGGATTTATCTTTTGTTTAGGATAGCCTTATGCCTATCCCATGCTTGCTTAAATTCAATTACAGTTTTGGCCTCTACCACTTCAACTGGAAGGCTGTTCCATGTATCAACCACCCTCTCAGTAAAATAATGCTTCCTGATGTTACTTTTAAACCTTTGCCCCTCTAATCTAAGACTATGTCCTCTTGTTTTGCTACTTTGTTTCCTTTTAAATATACTCCCTTCCTCCACCTTGTGGATTCCCATTGCGTATTTAAATGTTTCTATCATATCTCCTCTGTCTCGTCTTTTTTCCAAGCTGTACATGTTAAGATCATTAAGCCTTTCCTGGTAACTTTTCTCCTTCAAGCCGTACACCATTTTAGTAGCCCTTCTAAGCAAAGGTAGTATGAAAGAAATCCAAACCTCTAATGGTACTGTTTGTTAATCTTGGACATAATCTTTTCAAGTTATGAACGGGGTAAACTGGTAGCTATTATTATAAAACTGCCATCACCCCCTAATCAAAGGTGTCAACCCAAAAAGAACCAACTATTGGTCTCTCAGCAGTATCCTTTCTTAATCACAGACTCAGAGTTCCTTTAATTTTGGTTCTTTTTGGGTTGACACCATTGATTAGGGTGTGATAACTTCTAAAGATTATGTCCAAGATTAACAAACAGTACCATTAGAGGTTTGCATTTCTATCATACTACCTTTGCTTTGTATACGGTCCCTTACAGGGACTTATCGTAATTGCTGGCGGCAGCTAGATGTCTTGTGTATAAGTTTTTTAAATATAGCTTACCTTTTTTAGGAATACATTTTTAATTTATTTAGTAAAATAAAGGTTACGTTTTTTCTTAGCACTCCTAAAGCATTTCTTTGGGGGGCCTCTTTTTGCCTTCCTGGTGGTGGTTTTCATTCTTGACTAAGGTTGAATCCTATCTTTCAAGAGTGGGTGTCTGTGGAGGCGCTTACTAGGTAAGTGTGGTTCCTTAAAAAAAGGGGGGTGCTGCCTACAAGGGGTTGCACATAAATATCAACCTAAATGTGCAAATAAATGTGTAGAAAATGGTAAAGGTCCTAGTGGCGCAGGGGGTGCTTCCAAATATGGAGCAATCTAGATGAGTATTTCTAAATGCTGATATTATGGCTCAACTCTAATTATCAGGTGGTGATAGATAAAAGTACTCCAGTGAGTCAATGTTACACTAGTATTGTGCAAATAGCAATTCTGTGCAAATGAACAACCTTGTGCAAAATAAGCAACAACAATGGTGATAAATCCTTAAGTCATGCGTACAAATCTGCTCCTATAGCACAAAGTGTATAATAATCCACATGTGCAAAATGCATATAAAGTACATATAAAGTGCATGTGCTCATAAATCCTATTCCATTCGTAAAGTGCAGACACAAAATTTGTGTTGATGTGACATCAAAAAAAGTCATAAGACAGTCCTTTTATTAGGTTATCTGATAGTCTCTGGATGGCCTATGACTGTATAAAGTGCACGTATTACTATTTTATCCCTTTAGAGTGAGGATAATATTTTGAAGGTGAAAGCAGAGGAATTTTTCTCTTCCCCCCTCCCTCCCCCCCTTTTTTCGTCCCCATCTGGATGGTAATACAGAGCTGGAGACTGAAGCTGAAAGGCATTGCAGGAGAGACTAGGAGTCACGGACCTTGTTCATTTTGAGATTTGCACTTTTTCACGTGCACTTTATACAGTCATAGGCAATAGGCTTATGACTTTATACAGTCATAAGAGGACATAGTCTTAGATTAGAGGGGCAAAGGTTTAAAAGTAACATCAGGAAGCATTATTTTACTGAGAGGGTGGTGGATACATGGAACAGCCTTCCAGTTGAAGTGGTAGAGGCCAAAACAGTAATTGAATTTAAGCAAGCATGGGATAGGCATAAGGCTATCCTAAACAAAAGATAAATCCAAGTAAAGTATCCATGTAATTGGGCAGACTAGATGGGCAGACCATCTCCTCCTATGGAGAATCGCACTTTGCAGCCCTGTCGAACGCGCGTCATAGCGCTTCAATGGGGAGGCTTTCAGAACATCCACAGCATGTCTGCTATAGCGCGTGCAATTCATGCGCGCACGCTACAACGTGTGGCCGGCCCTATTGAAGCTTTGCAACGCTGCGATGGACGCAGGGAAGCACGTCAGTACAGGCGCACATAATGCGCTTGTCTGACCCCGGCCTTAATAGGAAAACTGAACTACACACACACACACACACATTTCCAGGGGGTATTTTCAAAAAGAAATATTTGTCTTACATGATGGCTGCATGTAACTGGTCAGATATGGATGTTAATATTCAGAGGTGGCTTAAGACTTGGTGAGGCCAAATGCAGCTCAGATATCGTCCCTTTTAAATACAATGTTGTAGACAAGGTTGTTCCAGAATGTTTTAGCCTACGTCACACACAGTTTATGTCATTAAAAATTAAATTTAGAACAAGAGCAAACAATGCTATTTACAGCGAGAAATTTCCAACAGTATTTATTATCATTTACAGACTCATTGCTGGGAGTTTTAGACCAATGTCAGACGAACGCAGTTATCACGTCCGTGTTGCCGCACAGTTTAACATCCGTCGTAGCATAGAATCATGATCAATAGAGACCCACACATGAAGTACGTGCGCACTTAACTGCACACGCACAACGCACGTGGCAAATGGACGCAAGTTAGGCAAGAACATAAAACCACTACCACGGATGCGCAAAGTGTGCCACATCCGCGTAGCTTTCTGTGTGAGAGATGAGATGATGTCAGATGCAGCGCATTTGCAACGTCTAGCACCTTGACGCACAAAATGGCTTTTCATATCCTTTTCAAATTTTTATCATTTTTCAAATTAATTTTATTTCCCATAGTTCCCCTTTTTTTTATACGTGCGTCAAGGAAAACGGATCATGGGGTGTCTACAGAATCTTCCGTCAGTACGTCTGTCCGTTATGCATGCACGCAGAGTGCGCCTAGACTGCGTTCGTCTGACATTAGCTTTATTGTTTTGTATCTGTTATATGCCCGCACACCCTGAATATGTGGAGGAGCCCCTAAGACACCTACTCACCCCCAATACATGGATACAATATAGAAAAGACAGGCATGCAAGCTCGGTGAAAAAGGGTCCAATGGCACAACCCTTTTATTTCTACATCGGCGCAGACAAAACGCAGATTTTTTAGGGTGACTCCCTTTCTCAATGCTACATGTCCATTGCAGAAATAAAAGGGTTGCACACATGGACCGTTATCACCAAGCGCGTATGCCTGTCTTTCCTATATTGAATCTCTATACAGCCAGGCGGACCATGATGAAAGGGCAAATTTGCTGCTGGCAAATACTATCAGGGTTATTCAGAGAGCGGTGAAAAGCAGGAGAATGGTTGGAGCATGGAAAATTCTAGGTCAAAATAACTGATTTGGAAAGTGAGATGAATGAGAGAATTTTTCTGGTTTGGCTATTTTGACCTAGAATTTTCCATTCTCCAGTCATTCTCCTACTTTTCACCGCTCTCTGAATAACCCTGTATGTAAACAAGTCATTACATTTTTTTAAAGTGTACTGGCTGGTGCCTCTCCTGTATTGTTATTTTTACATATCCAAATACATGGATGAGCCCCTAAAGACACCCGCACACCCTGAATATATAGAGGAACCCCTAATAACACACCCGCAGACCATGAATATATGGATGAGCCTCCAAAAAAAGACACCCGCACACCCTGAATATATGGAGGAGCCCCAAAAGAGACCCGCACACCTGAATATATGGAGGAGCCCCTAAAAAGACACCCACACACCCTGGATATATGGAGGAGCCCCTAAAAAGACACCCGCACACCCTGAATTTATGGCGACCCTAAAAAGACACCTGCACATCCTGAATATATGGAGGAGCCCCTAAAAAGACACCTACACACCCTGAATATATGGAGGAGACCCTAAAAAGACACCCACTCACCCTGAATATATGGAGGAGACCCTAAATGAGGGACATTAGGAAAGAGAAGTAGAATGGGATTTATGTCCAAAGTAAAGACTACACTCACAGGGTTATTCAAAGAGATTCGAAAAGTCACTGCACGTTCGGGACTTTTCGTTCCCCGCACTTCGGGGCAATTTGGCGATCCTAGTTTGCCGACCCTGCGGTGTATTCAGCAAGCACCGCAGGGCCCCCGTAGTGCAGGGAATACTCGCCGCAAACCCGCAGAACACTCACCGGAAAACCCACCGAACACTCACCGAAACCCGCAGAAACAGCTGGATTAACCCCGCTGAACAAGCCAGAGAAACCCGAATAGCCGCCGATCACAGCGCAGAGCAGCCGCCGGAAAAAGCCAACACGCAGACGAACGAGTTGAAAAAAACCCAGTTTGCTTGAAAGTTTGGAAATTAAAACTGTGTTTGCAAAAAAACTACTTAACGAAAATGTCTGAAATTTACATATAAGATCCTACGGCCACTATTCTATTCTCATCCTGCTTGACCTCTTGGCTGCTTTTGACACTGTTGACCACCCCCTCCTTCTACAGACTCTCAACTCTCTGGGTCTCGGTGTACACTGCACTCGCTTGGATTGACTCCTATTTATTCAACAGGTCCTTCTGTGTGTCCTTTGCTGGTAACTCCTCCTCTTCATTGCCTCTATCTGTTGGTGTACCTCAAGGCTCTGTCCTTGGTCCTCTGCTCTTTTCCATCTACACCTCCTCCCTGGGCAAAATCATCAACAGCTTTGGCTTCAATTACCACCTCTACGCTGATGACACTCAGATCTACCTCTCTACCCCTGATCTCTCTCCCCCTGTTCTTTCCAAAGTCAGTGACTGCTTATCTGGCATCTACTCCTGGATGGCCTCCCACCACCTAAAGATCAACATGTCAAAGACTGAGCTCCTACTTATTCCTCCTTCCAATGCCTCCCCACCTCCTGACTTCTCTATCACGGTGGAGGGTATCACCATCTCCCCATCAAATCAAGTGCACTGTCTTGGAGTTACTCTTGACTCTGCTCTTTCCTTCATCCTCCACATCCAGTCTCTTTCCTCCTCCTGCCGATACCAACTGCGTAATATTTCCAGAATTCGGCCATTTCTTATCGCTGTCACCACAAAACAACTCATACACGCCCTGGTAATCTCCCGATTTGACTATTGCATAATCTCTTATCTAGCCTCCCTCTGTCCGCCTCTCCCCCCTACAATCCATCCTGAACGCCTCCGCCAGGCTAATCCACCTCACCCGCCGCTCTGTCTCTGCCGCTCCCCTCTGTGAGTCCCTTCACTGGCTCCCCATCCACTGCAGAATTAAGTTCAAAATCCTTATCCTTACCTACAAAACCCTCACTAACTCAGCTCCCCACTACCTGTCCTCACTAATCACCAAATACACCCCAGCCCGCTCCCTAAGGTCAAACAGTGACCTGCGCCTAGCTTCTCCCCGCATCACCTCTTCCCATGATAGACTGCAGGATTTCTCACGGGCAGCCCCCATTCTCTGGAATGTTCTCCCTCGTACTGTCAGACTTTGCCCTAACTTCTCTTCCTTCAAACGCTCCCTTAAAATGTTCCTATTTAGGGAAGCCTACCACCCAACTCACTGACACAACCATCAATCACTCTCACCTTGCAGTCCTCTCCTCCTGTTTCTAACCCCAACCCTCCTAGATTGTGAGTTCCCACGGGAATAGGGCCCTCATCTCCTCCTGTACTGTTTGTCAAATGTTGTTCAATGTATTGTATTGTAACCCTGTCTATACTGTGCCTATTGTACAGCGCTGCGGAATATGCTGGCGCTTTATAAATAAAAAATAATAATAATAATAATAATAATAAGGCAAATTCCTCTAAACAAGGAAAAATCCCTCTGTTAACTAAAACATTAAACTTTATTTAATACAGTTAAAATTAACTTATTCCATTTTATTTATAAAAAATAGTCATCAATTGAACAGATCGTGACCTGCATATGACAATTTATTAACACCTTCTTGGTCTTGATATTACAACAGTGTGAGCTTTGTCTTTAGTACAGAAGCCTTCCAGAAGTCTGTGATTAGGTTATTAGGTTCGTTTGATGGTTCTCTATTGTGTACACCATACATATCGAAATGGTATTAACCACGACATAGCAATATTATACAAGTGTTCTAAACCAATCTGCTGTTTAAACCGGCATCATATAGTTCAGTTTGCAATTGATTGTAAGAAAAAAAAAAAATAAACATCGTTTATATCGAATACAAGCCTTGGATGTCACAACCCTACGTTGGTTCAACATTGGTAGCCTCTCAGGCAAAAACATTTATGTATTGGTCTTGAATTAATGTCTGATTAACAGTGCTTGACAATATTCTGTTAAATTAACAGCAAACTGCTCTTATTAGTATCTTCTTGGTCTCGATATTAAAACAGTGTGAGCTTGGTCTTTTAGTACAGAAAACCTCCTAGAAGTCTGTGAGTGGGTAAACTTATTAAATACGTTTGATAGTTCTCTACTGTATGCGCCATACACATCGGAATGGCATTATCCACAACTTTTTTTCCTACAATCAATTGCAAACTGAACTATATGATGCCGGTTTAACCACTTCGCTGCTGAGGACGCGCTCAGCGCTTCCTCAGCAGTCCCGCTGGTGTGCTGAGGACGCGCTCAGCGCGTCCTCACATTGGGGTCAGCGTTCGGCCGGGTTCCGGCCGATCGCTGGCCCCTCCGGTGCGGGCTGACATCCTGGATGTCAGCCCGGCATCCGGACCAGCAGCCGCCAGAATTAGGTGTCATCGCGGGGGCGCGATGACACCTAATTCAGGCGCCCCCCCCCCCGCATGTGCGGAGGAGGCGCCTGAAAGGGAGGGGGGGGGAGGTCCTTCGGACCTCTCTCCCTCCCGATCGGCGGCGCACAGGGGGTTAACCCAGGCATCATTTGGAAGGGCACAGCCTGCCCTTCCAAATGATGCCTGGCATTAAACCCTGGGGAGCTGGATCGCGAATCGGCGCTGAAAAGCGCCGGTTCGCGATCCTTTCCCGGAGCTGGCCGACATCTTGGATGTCGGCCAAGCCTCCGGGAACTCCCCCAGAGGACTGGCGTCATCGTGCGTAGCACGATGACGCCAGTCCTAGACTTAACCCCTAACTGCCACCAACTGTGGAGATAGGGAGTTCCAATGAACTCCCTATCTCCCGATCCGTGGCAGCTAGGGGTTAAATTTTGGTATCGTTGGATCGGCCAGAGCATGGCCGTTCCAACGATACCAAACACTACAGTGAAAAATTTTGTAAAAAAAAAAAAAAATTAAAAATAAAAATTAAAAAAAATTAAAAAAAAAAAATTAAAAAAAAAAAATTAAACACTTTTTTTTATTTTTTTGGGTTTGTTAATGCAGCAATATTGTTCCCATTTCAATTATAATGTGAACAATGATGCTGCACTAACGATTTTTGTATGCGGTGCGTTTGTTAAAAATAGTGTCATTTTCCCCAAAAAAAAATGTAACGAGGCCCCATCTCTAATTTTTTTAACAAGCGCACCCCATACAAAATATAACCGCAATTGCTCGCATGTTAAAATGTGGAAAAAAACACTTTACACATTGTAAATTATTGAAAATACATATTTTATTGCATTTTTTGTTATAATATACAGACATGACATAACGTATACATATAATAATGACATATTATGAATCTACCGAGTCTGACGGAAAGAACGATATATAATATGTCTGGGTCATATACTAAAATAAGCCTTCAAAACACGTTTAAACATGATGCGCAAAACAGGTAAAAATGACCTCAGCATAGGGGCGGGAAAAGCCTCAGCAGCGAAAGGGTTAAACAGCAGATTGGTTTAGAACACTTGTATAATATTGCTATGTCGTGGTTAATACCATTTCGATATGTATGGTGTACAATAGAGAACCATCAAACAAACCTAATAGTCTACTAACTCACAGACTTCTGGAAGGCTTCTGTACTAAAGACAAAGCTCACACTGTTGTAATATCGAGACCAAGAAGGTGTTAATAAATTGTCATATGCAGGTCACGATCTGTTCAATTGATGACTAATTTTTATAATTAAAATGGAATAAGTTAATTTTAACTGTATTGAATAAAGTTTAATGTTTTAGTTAAAAGAGGGATTTTTCCTTGTTTAGAGGAATTTGCCTATCATAACCGGTGTTTAATCACTTTTCCCGATTGAAAGTTCTCAGACCGAGGGCGGTCTTCTATCGCCGTTGGATATGATAATAAAAAGGTCTGTTACAAAAAAAACGATTAAAATAAAATGGAAATAATTGTGCCAAAAAAATCCCAAAAAATGCCTAAAAGATCCTAAAAAAATCTATAAATAAAGAGACTTTTTACTGCAGAATAAAATAATAAACGGTTTATTAGATATTGCATTAAAACGAGAATATTTTTAACATTGAAGCCTATAGGAATCGCCTGAATAAATCTGTTGAATGAAACCACCGAACAGCGGGGCATTTCGGCAACTTTTCCCTGCTGTTTTGTGTTCTCTGAATAGACGAAGCATTGCTTCTCTATGGGGATTTCACTGTCCTCGAACAGGCACCGAACAGGCACCATATGTGAAGGCAATTCGCCAACATTTGGCAAACTGCCTGCTCTCTGAATAGCCGAATGGCCAGGAAAGGTAACCGTACGCTGAATTTCACAGTTCGTCTACCTTTTGGCCACAATTCGGATTTCTTTGAATAACCCTGATGGCCACTGTAGCAGATAAGAGATTGGAGATGTGACAGATTAGACCGGTATATCTACCACAATACATATTATATAGGCATATTTATATCTATGGCTATCTATAGATACCAGGCCATTTAGCGCAGCTGGCCTAAGAAATCAATGGCTGCGTTTCCAGCCTGCTGGAAGGAAGCAATTAAACAGGTCCGTGACTATTTTCTCTGAAGACATCAAAGGTGTTAAATAAAGAAATCACCCTTTTGGTTCTACCCAGCAGGCGGGAGGGGCAATTGCTCATGGCAGGGCAAAGACAAAGCCGGAGCAGCACCCCAACCACATATCAAAGAAGCAATCACATCCTTGGGTCACTGGAGGTGGTCTCTTGGAGATGATTGATGGACCAGGGAATTAAGATTAATGACGAAACGTACTGAGCACGCTCAGGAGAGGGGAATTCTGGGGATTGTAGGCAAAGGTTCTGCCAGCTAGGAGGCTGGATTTAGAAAAAGGCAGCCCTATATATATTCTGGGGCATGCCATGTGCTTTTGCTGATCGCAGGGGTTCAATCAAAATTGATGATCTGTCCATGCTATCCATGCTTCCATCTCCAGCGGATCTATGCATGTCTCCATCTCCAACCCCGGAGTCACTGATGCTAGCTTATTGTTTGTAAGTAATGCTCTGTGTTTAATCCTTTTATTTTATTTGCTGTGTCCTGTGTAACTATTGATTTATCGTATATATATATATATATTTCTGTATCCATGCACTGTGACTTTTTTTAGATCATAAATAAATATACCTTATTTAAGCTCTGCTTTCTGTCTGATAATCGCCCCACGCTAACTAAGAGACTGGATTGGGTTTTTAAAGTCGAGTAGCTATGAAATTGTGAGTTGCGATCGCTGGGGATTGTTGTCTACACAGTCCCTATCTGGGTCTAGGATAGACAGATAGGGGGTTGCTTAGCCTGCGTCCTTCGCTGCGACGCACCTAGTGTCCATGAGGACTGGTGGCAGCGTAACTAATAGAATAAGAAAGTGTTCCCAGGGATTGTGGGAAACGTAGTCCCTACCCGATTCAAGAGAAGACTAGTACTGCGTTACACTCCTTGGGATCCCTTCATCGCGCTCTACGTGCCTGTTGTGAGAGAAAGTGTTGCCGGGACGGTTAGATAAGCACGTGCGTGGACAGTGGTCTACGCAGTCACTATCTGGGTCTGGGAGCGCAGGGCTGCTTGTGAGCAAGAAGCGGCAGAGCGGCAAGCTGAACAGGCACATCAGCTCGCTATGGCCCAGGCAGGCAGAACGCAATTATCTCCTGCCCCTGTGGGTGCTGCAGATCTCTCTATGCCCAGACCTCATGCCGAGAACTTTCCCACTCTGGACAAAGATGGGGACCTGGATGTGTTCCTGCAAAGTTTTGAAAAGACTTGTCGACAGTACCAGCTGCCCAAGGAGCAATGGGCCAGGTACCTCACTCCTGGACTAAAAGGTCCAGCACGCGAAGCCTTTGCAGAGTTACCAGCTGAGAGCGACCAGGACTATGAGGTGATTAAAGCCACGTTGCAGAGACGGTATAACCTCACGCCAGAGGTATATCGCAAAAAGTTCAGGTCCTTGCAGAAGCGGGCTGCGGAGAGCTATTCTGCAGTCGTGAGCCACCTGGCCACTCTATTTCGACAATGGGTCAGGGGGCTGAAGATTGACACCTTGGATGCCCTGGAAGACCTGGTAATCAAGGAGCAGTTCATGCATCTATGCCCACCTGAGATCCAGGAATGGCTTCTGGATCGCAAACCCGAGACGGCCCTGGAAGCTGCTGAGCTGGCTGACGTCCATGCGGCCAACAGAGCATCCGTGGACCGGAGCAGAGGTTTCCCCAAAGGATCGTCTGGATGGAAGTCCAACTCCAACCGACCCCCCGATACAAAGCCGACAGCGCCCGCCTCTGTGCCAGTTTCTGCTGGGGATGGGAGAAAAGAAAGCCGCCGGGCTGCGTGCTTTATCTGCAACAGTGGGAGCCACCTCAGGTCACCGTGCCCCAAGAGGAAAAGACCAGCACCCAAATCTGGAGGGGGGCGACCCTCCGGATCACCCTCTGTCTTGTTCGTGACCAGCTCAGAGGGCAGTGCCAACGTAAATATGCAGACTGTGACGGTTGGATCCAAGGTATCTTTTGGGTTAAGAGATACAGGGGCTGAGATGACTTTGGTGCGCCCCGAATTGGTCAGCCCGGCAGACTTTATTCTTGGCAGGACTATAGCCATAAAAGACTTTGGTGGGGTACATCCTGCGGTGCCAATGGCACGGGTTTACCTGGACTGGGGAGAGGGGAGAGGTCTGAGGGAGGTGGGGGTGTCCGAAAACATTCCTACAAATGTATTACTTGGTACTGATTTAGGTAAATTGTTGCCGCAATATGTGCCTGAAAATTATGTCGGGGGCTACCCAAGCCCTCTCGTAGCCCTACAGTGTAGAGGGCTCTGTGTGAGAGTACACAACAGGACCCCTGGTTGGATGGACGTGAGATGGCGGTGAATCAGTCTGCGCCTGAGTCAGGTGTGGCTGTGGAGTTGTGTGACAGTGAGGGGAGACGGTGCGACTGGGAGGACAGGTGGGTGGTGAGTGAATACCAGCCTGTACCCATACCATCCACCCCCTGGGTCCCGTGGGCGAGGGGGCCACTATTGCCATAGTTACCTGCCAGCAGTCTGCCCGGAAGCAGGGCCTGGAGCCACTTGCCGATCCGGTGGGGCTGCTGGTTGCCGGGCCTACTGAGAGGGGGCGAAGCCCCTTCCGGCCTAACCCGGTCCCCAGTGGTGGCTCAGGAGGCTGTCTCTGAGCACGAGACTGATGCTGAGATCGGTGCTGACTCTGAGGCCGAGGTGCAGAGTCCCGAGTTTCAGGAGGCCCAGCAGACAGACCCCACTCTTGAGAAATTGAGGGAGCGGGCTAGGCGACCCCTCACTAGCCTGGATGGGGAACGAGTCTACTGGGATAAAGAGAGGTTATATCGAGAGACTTTGCCTGGGGACGGGCAAGGTCCCTGGGTGATGGAGAGGCAACTCATGGTGCCCCAGAGGTATAGGGACCAGTTGCTGAAGGTGGTCCACGCTATTCCCATGGCTGGGCATTTAGGGGTGCATTGGACAAAGTCTCGCCTGGCACATCACTTCTACTGGCCTGGGATGGGCACCGATGTAGCCAACTACTGTCGCTCTTGCCCCGAGTGTCAGAGTGTCAGGTTGGGAAGCCTTGGGAGGTGGGTAATTCCCCTCCCCATAGTGAGCGAAACCCTTTGGGAAGGTATCCGTAGCTATTTCCAGTAGCTCAGGGAAGCGTTTTATCCTGACCGTGGTGGACTAAGCCACCCGGTACCCAGAGGCCGTGGCACTCTCATCCATCAGGGCTGACAAGGTGGCCGATGCGTTGTTGGGCATATTCTCACGCGTGGGGTTTCCCAGAGAGATGCTGACCGACCAGGGACCCCAGTTCACCTCTGATCTGATGCAGAGCCTATGTCAGAAGGTACAAGTCGAGCACTTGGTGACCAGTGCCTACCACCTGCAGACCAAGGGCTTGTGTGAATCGTTCAATGGGACCCTGAAACAAATGCTGCGGTTGTTTGTGGAGTCGCAGTGTAGAGACTGGGAACGATACCTACTCCATCTCCTCTTTGCCTACGGGGAGGTACCACAGGAATCCACGGGTTTCTCCCCATTTGAGTTACTCTATGGGCGGAGAGTGCGCGGCCCCCTCGCCCTGATACGGGAGGGGTGGGAGGGAAAACTGTGGTCCCCCAAGACATCGGTGGTAGAGTATGTGTTGAAGTTCAGAGAGAGAATGCAAGCCATAATGGGAGAGGTGTATGACAATCTGAAAGCTGCCCAGTCCAAACAGAACCAGTGGTATGACAGAGGTGCCCGGGAGAGAGTGTTTTGAGGTGGGCCAGAAGGTGAATGTGCTGATTCCCACGAGGCAGAACAAACTGCAGGCGGCCTGGGAGGGCCCGTTTACTATACTCCAGAGTAGGGATGAGCTGTTCGGTTCGATCGGATCGGAGTTCGATTCGAACATCGCCTGTTCGTGACCTACGAACATTTCCGCGTGTTCGCCGCATGTTCGCCCACAATGGCCCACAATGCACTTTTCCACTGGCCTGAAGCTAGGAATTGGCTACAGCGTTACACCTGACCACAGGTCAGGTGCAAGACAGGTTCAAGACTATGCCAATCACGGCTCAGAGTCCTGATTGAGCAAATTTTGCCCAATCATGGGCTCACAGAGCTAAATCCCGCAGCACACTATATAAGACTTCACACAGCGCTTCAGCATGTGTTTTTTGAGAGGAGATTGTTGTGTTAGTGTGTGTTCTCACTGCCAGTCTGCCACCAGCTATTGGGGGGGGGGTCTCAGTTCTACAAAATATCTGGGAATTGTTCTAATCTGTGTGTTCTCACTGCCACCAAGTATTTTGGGGGTCTCATTTCTACAAAATATCTGGGAATTGTTGTATTCTTTGTGTTCTCACTGCCACCAGCAGTTTTGGGGATCAGTCATTTCTACAAAATATCTGGGAATTGTTGTAATCTTTGTGTTCTCACTGCCTTCAGCAGTTTTGAGGGTCAGTCATTTCTACAAAATATCTGGGAATTGTGGTAATCTGTGTGTTCTCACTGCCACCAAGTATTTTGGGGGTCTCATTTCTACAAAATATCTGGGAATTGTTGTAATCTTTGTGTTCTCACTGCCACCAGCAGTTTTGAGGGTCAGTCATTTCTACAAAATATCTGGGAATTGTGGTAATCTGTGTGTTCTCACTGCCACCAAGTATTTTGGGGGTCTCATTTCTACAAAATATCTGGGAATTGTTCTAATCTTTGTGTTCTCACTACCACCAAGTATTTTGGGGGTCTTATTTCTACAATATATCTGCGAATTGTTGTAATCTTTGTGTTCTCACTGCCACCAGCAGTTTTGGGGGTCAGTCATTTCTGCAAAATATCTGGAAATTGTGGTAATCTGTGTGTTATCACTGCCAGCAAGTATTTTGGGGGTCTCATTTCTACAAAATATCTGGGAATTGTTCTAATCTTTGTGTTCTCACTACCACCAAGTATTTTGGGGTCTCATTTCTACAAAATATCTGGGAATTGTGGTAATCTGTGTGTTCTCACTGCCACCAAGTATTTTGGGGGTCTCATTTCTACAAAATATCTGGGAAGTGTGGTAATCTGTGTGTTCTCGCTGCCACCAACTATTTTGGGGGTCTCATTTCTACAAAATATCTGGAAATTGTTGTAATCTTTGTGTTCTCACTGCCACCCATCAGGGGGTCTCACTGATTTATAGGAGGTTTCTGGGAATTGTAATCTGTGTCTTCTCACTGCCAGCTATCAGGGGGTCCCACATACTACTAGCAGATTTCTGTGAATTGTAATCTGTGTCTTGTCACTGTTGCCAGCTATCAAGGTGTCTCACTGAGTTATACCAGAGTTCTGGAAATCTTTAATCTTTATACCAGAGTTGAATCAGAGTTCTGTATATCTTTAATCTATATATCACTCACCATGTCAGAAAGACCAAAAAGGACAGGCAGACGCTCCCAGGCACAGATAAGAGGGAGGCTGTGTCGGGAGGCTGTGTCTCTGGTCGTCATGGACGTGGTGCATCCTCTGCGGGGGCAAGCTTGTCCTTTCTAACTGGTGCTTGCTGTCTTAAGCAGCAGCAACATACAGTGGTTTGGCTAACCAGGCCATCCTCATCCTCCAAGTCCTCTGCCAGCCAGGCTTGTAGTGCTTTACAGTCCATCTCAGCTGCCAAAGCATCTAAAGCAGCCTCCATGTCCACAGCTACTCCTGCCGTAGCCTCACTATCACACACAGAGGAGTCAGCTGAATTGTTTGACTACAATGACAGTGACATGCTGCTTGAGGATGCGCAGCAACTACAGTGCTCTGATTCAATCTCTGAGGTTGAGGAAGGGAGTATAATGAACCAAGAGAAAGGGGTGCCAGTGACACACAAATAACTGGCCCTCATGATGCCCCAGCAGCTGCAGCATACTGCCAAGTTGGCTCCAGTGACGAGGAGATAGGGGGTGATGACGATGATGATGTGGTCACTGACTCCACCTGGGTGCCTGATCGAACAGAGGAGTCAAGTGAGGAGGAGGCACAACAAACACGAGGCACAACATCTTCTATGACCAACCGTAGCACTAGCCAGTCCAAGGCATCAGATGTCAGAACTGCTCAGGTGCAGAGTGCTGTTGTCTCAAAGCACACATCCAGGAACTCTGCTGTCTGGGAGTTCTTTAAGAAATATGCAGCAGACCGCACCGTTGCTATTTGTAATCTATGTCAGATGAGGCTCAAGCATGGGAAAGACACCAGACGCTTGGGTACCACGTGCTTGAGGCGACATATGACCACCTGCCACGCATTCCCGTTGGCGCAAATCTTGGTGTAGGTCCTCCTCACCTGTCTCTACCCCCACTATATGTCCTGCCATGTCATTGACTCCAACCTCCACTGACAGGGATGATGCTACAGTAATGGATGTACCAGGTGTCACGACCCACTACGCGCGCTGCTGCGCAAAGACGCCGGGTTAAGCCGCTCACTATCTGTCTATCCTAGACCCAGATAATCACGCGCGCTTCTCTACCCGTCCCGGCCGCACTTTCTCTCACAGCAGACACGTAGAGCGCGAAATACTGATCCCAGGATTGCAACACAGTACAAATCTTCTCCTGAAGCGCATAATAACTACGTTTCTCACAATCCTGGAGCTCACTTTCTTATTCTATTAGTAACGCTGCCACCAGTCCTCACATACACTACGCGCGTCGCAACAGGAGACGCAGGGCTTAGCAGCCACACTATCCTGGACTTGGACAGTGACTACGGATCCCACAATTCCCTGCCATTTCCTGACGACCGCAACACGCAATTTCTTATATATAACCGAGCTTAAAGCAAATAGCAATACTCCCAATCTCTTAGTTAGCGTGGATTTCATCAGCCAGAGTCAAAACTTAAATACTTTTCTGTTTATTTATGATAGAAAAATCACAGTGCTTTGTTACATAAAGAATGATAACTAGAATACATCAATTAATTACACACTACACAGCAAAATATAAAGAAAAAGGTGTTAATCACAGAGCCTTACTTACGACGGAATAATCAGTAGCTAGCATCGGTGCCTCCTGGGGCCTGGAGGTAGGGGGTAGGAACATGGACCGATCAGTCCTCTTTAGAAGGTGCCCCAAGTGATCAGCCCTGAGCCATGCTTGATTCAGAATATATATAGAGCTGGCTTTTTCCTACGTCCAGCCTCCTAGCTGGCAGAGCCTTTGCCTACAATCCCCAGAGTGCCCCTCTCTGGAGCATGCTCAGTGCACTTCGTCGTTAATCTTTAATTGCCTAAAGGCGTCCCTCTTCCCTCCAGACCCCCTTAGAGATCAAGGATGTGCTTCCTGTCTTTGAAGATAGGGTCCAACTCTCTTGGGGCCGACCTGGCTGCCAAGGTGGGATTTTCTATGTTAGTGTACTAAGAAATTCTCTTTTTACAGCTACGTGTTATATCATCCCCCCAAGGGAGAAAGCTAAACATTTTGATTACATTTCAGCTGTGGACACAGGGATACACTTACCAAATGGCCAGACACAAATATGAATATAACTCTATATGGAGGAGAGGAGATATGTATGAACCGGCAGATAGACACATATATACAGGCAGACCATTATATAGATAGAAATACAGGTCTAATCTGCCACACCAGGTCCTTCCTCACAATGTGACAGCATCTCATCAGATGAAGACTTACGCAGTCAGATTACGTTGCCCCAGCTGCTGCAGCTTAAGAAAAAATATAGTCCCAACCATCCCCAAGCACAGCATCTAAATGCCAGCTTAGCAAAATTACTTGCATTATATGTCCTGCCATGTCATTGACTCCAACCTCCACTGACAGGGATGATGCTACAGTAATGGATGTACCAGGTCCTTCCTCACAATGTGACAGCATCTCATCAGCTGAAGATTTACACAGTCAGATTATGTTGCCCCAGCTGCTGCAGCGTAACAAAAATATAGTCCCAACCATCCCCAAGCACAGCATCGAAATGCCAGCTTAGCAAAATTACTCACATTACAGCTGCTGCCTTTCCAGCTGGTGGACTCTGCTTCCTTCTGTGAATTTGCTGAATGTGCTGTACCACAGTGGCAGGTTCCAAAACGCCATTAGTTTTCACGGAAGGCCATTCCAGCACTATACCAGCACGTGGAAGACAATGTTATCGAGTCATTGGGAAAGGCAGTTACATTTTCCTTCACGGCACACTGGGTAACTCTGATTGCAGCTGGGAGGGATCCAAGACAGGGCTCTGTGCTGGAGCTTGTTCATCCACCACACCTCCAGAAAGCTGCTTGTATGAGGTCTGTCTGATTCACCACCACCTCTCCCTCTTCTCTGTCTTCTCTGTCTCTGGCAAAGTGGCAGTTAAACCAACGCGTGACAGAGGCTACGCAATGGCTCAAGCAAAAAGATGCCATACTGTGCTTGAGCTGGTTTGTTTAGGGGACAGGAGCCACACCGGGCCAGAAATTCCATCAGCTCTGTAGGGGCAGGTGCAGAGATGGTTAACACCATGCCAGCTTCAGCTGGGAATGGTCATCTGTGATAATGGCAGCAACCTTCTCTCCGCCCTACGCGTGGGTAAGTTGATGCATGTACCATGCCTAGCACACGTCCTAAATCTGGTGGTACAGCGTTTCCTAACCAGGTACCCAGGGCTGGCAGAGCTTCTCAGCCAGACCAGAAAAGTCTGCAGCCACTTCAGACGGTCATTCCCAGCAAGTGTTCGCCTGGCATAAAAATTCAAAGAGAATTCCACCTTCCCACAAACCATTTGATCTGTGACATGCCCACTAGGTGGAACTTGACATTAGCAATGCTGCAGCGTCTGCACAAGCAGCAGAGGGCCATCAACGAGTACCTGTGTGAGTATGGCACAAGGACAGGTTCAGGTCAACTTGTTTTTTTCCCCCCTCAGTGGCTGATGATCAAGGATGCATGCACTGTACTGTCACCATTTGAGGAGGCAACAAGGATGGTGAGCAGGGACAGAGCATGCATCAGTGACACAATTCCTTTAGTGTTCCTGCTGGAGCACACTCTGCGGGGAATTATAGATGTGGCTCTAGATGCAGAGCAGCAGGAGGAAGAGGAGGCCTTCCCTAGCTCTCAAGGCCCCAATCTGTCCGAGGAACAGCATTCCAGTGGGTCCTCCTCAGATCAGACAGGAGGAGGATGAGGAGGAGGAGGAATATTTAAGTAGTCAGGGCATTGAAGGTGGGGATTCCTCAAGGGAGGGTTTTGTGTGCCCAGAAACACAAGGACTAGTACGTGGCTGGGAGGAGGAAGTGCATGATGGGGTCATCCTCATTGACCAGGAAGACTCGGAAGCTAATGCCACCTCCAACCTATGCTGCATGGGCTCTCTTATCCTGAAAAGCCTGGTAAAGGACCCCAGGATTCGTGCTATCAAGGAGAGGGATCATTACTGGTTGGCAAGCCTTCTTGATCCACTATACAAGGGTAAAGTTGCAGAGCTCATCCTGCCCGCACAGAGGGAGCACAGGATGAAAAAACTTGGACGCTCTAAAGCGACACTTGTGAAACACCTTTCCAGGCACTGGTAGGTTACCAAGTGATGACACAGGTGCCTATGAGGCTGCGGATGATCAGAAGAATAGAGGTGAACGCCGGGGCCACTTGACTGATGCCTTTTTAAAAATTTTTAGTCCACGACACCCAGGGACGTCAAATGTAGGTACCCATTGCCAGCGTCTTCACCTTATGGTGCAGGACTACCTAGGGGCAAGGGCAGACCTGGATACCTTTACAGCAGATGATCCACTGGCTTACTGGGTGTTGAGATTGGATCACTGGCCAGAATTTAGCCAATATGCTATGCAGCTACTAGGTTGCCCTTCATCCAGCGTCCTTTCTGAAAGGACGTTCAGTGCCGCTGGAGGTTTTGTCACAGACAAAAGAGTGCGTCTGTCCACCGACTCTGTAGACTGGCTGACATTTATAAAAATGAATCAGCAGCTATCAATCCCCTGATGCTGATGTAACGGAATAGATCGGGGATGTCTTCTGCATTCACAAAACCTCCACCACTGAACTCTTCCACACTACCACAAAGGGGTTACGGTGTGAAGGCACTTGCTGCCATGAAAGGCACAATATTTGGGTGCACTGACGCCTGTACCAGATTTATATAATTTTAGTTTTTTGGAATGCTGGGTCCAACCCTGCACTCTTCCACAATACCACAAAAGGGTTACGGTGTGAAGGCACTTGCTGCCATGAAAGGCACAATATTTGGGTGCACTGACGCCTGTACCAGATTTATATCATTTTAGTTTTTTGGACTGCAGGGTCCAACCCTGCACTCTTCCACAATACCACAAAGGGGTTACTGTTGACGACACTAAAGGCCCAATTTTAAAGCACCTATTGTTACTTTCATCAAAGCCTGTATAAGTTTCACCATAATTTAGCCAAAAAAATCACTAAACTTGTTATGCGTGTCCTAAAATGTCTCCTTTTTTAATACAGACTGCCGCCCCAAGCAGTTGTTTATGAATAGATTAAAGGAAAACCGTTTACCGTAATTTGAAATGTCATTTTTTTGTTTTTAAATGTTTCTATACATCCTACAAATCCGTCACTTCACGGGCAGGTTATGGGATCTCCTAGTCACGATATTTGAAGGAATTTTTCGTTTTTATTTTTAACCCTTATTTCATGGAAAACTCACTGTCCCTTTAAAAACGTCTTTTTTTTATTTTTATCCTTGTTTCCTGTCCCCCAGGGCACTACCCGGACCCCCATACACCTTTTATGGCAAATATCTTGCATATATGCCCTCTTGCAGGTCACTCTAAAAACCAAACTTTTGAGTCCCATTGACTTGCATTGAGTTCGGTTCGTGTTCGAGTCCGAACTCTAACTTTAACCAGGGGTGTTCGGCTCATCCCTACTCCAGAGGATAAATGACGTGAACTATGTGGTTGCTCTGGATGAGAGGGGAAAGCTTAACAAGGTTTATCACATTAACATGATCAAGGCCTACTACGAAAGGGACCCCGCGGTCCTAACCGTGTGCAGTCTGCCTGGGGATGAGCCAGGAGCTGACCCACTCATTGATCTGTTGGCTGCAGCGAGGCCTCCAGACGACTTAGACGCTGCCTTAAGCGAGAGTCAGAGGGGGCAGCTATCTCGTGCACTGGCCCCCTACACGGCATCTTCACGGGGAAACCGGGCCGAACCTCCCTGGTGCCTGGTGGCCCACCACGTGGATACGGGAGACCACCATCCCCTCCGACAGACTGCATACAGGGTGTCTCTGGAGGTGAAAGCAGACATTGGAAGGGAGATAGAGGAAATGCTAACGCTGGGCGTGATCCGCAAGTCGCACAGCCCCTGGGCCTTCCCCATGGTACTGATCCCCAAGAAGGATAAGACCACCCGATTCTGTGTGGACTACCGGTGGTTGAATCTAGTAACTGCATTTGACGCGTATCCTGTACCCCGCATTGATGCATTACTTGACCAACGGGGGCCAAATTCCTCAGCATTATGTATATGAGCCGGGGCTACTGGCAGATCCCAATGACTCCGGAAGCCCCTTTGGGTTGTATGAGTTCCAAGTCATGCCCTTTGGGATGAAAAATGCTCCTGCCACCTTCCAGCGGCTAGTTAATCATCTCCTGGAGGGGCAGGAGGGGCATGCGGTGGCCTATCTGGACAATATTGGGGTGTTCAGTGACAGCTGGGAGCAGCACCTGGGTCACCTGACCAGGGTCCTGGACCGCATTTCAGCAGCTGAGCTAACCATTAGACCTGACAAGTGCCAGCTGAGTGCATAGCAGAGGTACACTACCTGGGACATAGTGTGGGAGGGGGGACCCTATGCCCCAAGCCCACTAAAGTAGAAGCCATAGCGGCCTGGCCAGTCCCCACTACAAAAAAGCAGGTGATGTCTTTTCTGGGTACAGCAGGCTTTTATCGAAAGTTTGTGACCCATTATAGCATGCTAGCAAAGCCCATGACAGACCGAACCAAAAAGGCTCTTCCCCGTGTGGTGATATGGACCCCTGCATGTGGAACAACCTTCGACAGTTTAAAGCAAGCCCTCATAGCCTCCCCAGTCCTGCAGGCCCCAGACTTCAACCGAAGGTTCATAGTCCAAACGGATGCTTCCAACTATGGCCTGGGAGCTGTATTGAGCCAGGTAGATGAGAAGGGCGAGGAACACCCCGTGATATACCTCAGTCGAAAGCTGTTGACTCGGGAAGTGGCCTATGCAACTGTGGAGAAAAAGTGTCTGGCGATTGTCTGGGCCTTACAGAAACTACAGCCCTATCTGTACGGGCACCAGTTCACTGTGATAAATGACCATAATCCCCTACACTGGCTACATATGGTGGCTGGAGCGAATGGGAAGCTCCTCTGGTGGTGCCTGTCTCTCCAGCAATATGAATTCTCCATACAGCATAAGAAGGGCAGCATGCATAGTAATGCGGATGGGCTCTCCCGGCAAGGGGAAGACATGTGTTAAGACGCACGTGAGAGGCATGATAGCCCCTCCCTTTCCGCGTCTCCTTTTGGATGGGAGATGTAGCAGATTAGAGATGGGAGATGTAACAGATTAGACCGGTATATCTACCGCAATATGTATTATACTAGGTGGAAAGCCTGCCCAGAGGGCAGTCTATTGTTAAGCGAAGCAGCTCACATGGGTAGATTTGCCCCAGCTCACATGGGTATAATTGCCCCCAGCTCACATGGGTATAATTGCCCCCAGCTCACATGGGTATATTTGCCCCGCTCACATGGGTATAATCGCCCCCAGATCACATGGGTATATATTCCCCCAGCTCACATGGGTATATATTCCCCCAGCTCACATGGGTATATATTCCCCCAGCTCACATGGGTATATTTACCCCAGCTCACATGTGTATAATCGCCCCCAGATCACATGGGTATATATTCCCCCAGCTCACATGGGTATATTTGCCCCCGTTCACATGGGTATATTTGCCCCCGCTCACATGGGTATATTTGCCCCCCAGCTCACATGGGTATATTTGCCCCCAGCTCACATGGGTATATTTGCCCCGCTCACATGGGTATATTTGCCCCCCAGCTCGTATGGGTATACTTGCCCCAGCTCACATGGGTATAATTGCCCCCAGCTCACATGGGTATAATTGCCCCAGCTCACATGGGTATAATTGCCCCCAGCTCACATGGGTAAAATTGCCCCCAGCTCACATGGGTATTATGGCCCCCGCTCACATGGGAATATTTGCCCCAGCTCACATGGGAATTTTTGCCCCCAGCCCCTGTGGGTATAGTTGCCCCAAGCTGGTATAGTTGCCCCCAGCTCCCGTGGGTATAAGTGCTCCCAGCTCACGTGGTTTAAAGTGCCCCCAACTAAGACGCTGGATGCGTGCGCAGCCTCTACCTGTCGGCCGCGCGTGCATCCAGGAGAACAGGAAGCGCGCGCAGCCGCCAGATAGAGGCTGCGCACGCATCCTGTAGAGCCGGATGCGCTCAGAGCAGACGGCGATAGGCAGTGGCGTAGCGTGGGTCGTCAGCGCCCGGGGCCAGCCAAGAATTGTGCCCCCCCCAACCTGTGGACACGTTATCGATATTGCCCCAGCCAGCTCACACATGGATACTGCCCCAGCTCACACATGGATATTGCCCCAGCTAACACATGGATATTGCCACAGCTCACACATGGATATGCCCCAGCTCATGGATATGCCCCAGCTCACACATGGATATGCCCCAGCTCACACATATGCCCCAGCTCATGGATATGCCCCAGCTCACACATGGATATTGCCCCAGCTCACACATGGATATTGCCCCAGCTCACACATGGATATGCCCCAGCTCACACATGGATATGCCCCAGCTCACACATATGCCCCAGCTCATGGATATGCCCCAGCTCACACATGGATTTGCCCCAGCTCACAAATGGATATACTGCCCCAGCAGCTCATGAATATACTGCCCCAGCACATGGAAATATTGCCCCAGCTCATGGATATTGCCCCAGCTCATGGATATACTGCCCCAGCACATGGATATACTGCCCCAGCACATGGATATACTGCCCCAGCTCATGGATATACTGCCCCAGCTCATGGATATACTGCCTCAGCTTATGGATACTGCCCCAGCACGTGGATACTGCCCCAGCTCGTGGATATTGCCCCAGCTCGTGGATATTGCCCCAGCTTGTGGATATTGCCCCAGCTCGTGGATATTGCCCCAGCTCGTGGATATACTGCCCCTCAAGCTCTCATGGATATGGCCCAGCTCAGACCCCAGACCAGACATGGGGCGGCTGTTCGACTGCTCTATCGGCATTAGGACAGCCGCCCCTGGAGCTCCGTCTCCGGCATACTTACCTGCCTGAGCGGCAAAGGGAAAGTTTCCCCGCTTCCGCTCGTTGAAGGACCCAAGCCGCAGTCACGTGACCGCGGCTTGGGTCCTTCAAAGAGTGGAAGCGAGACTTTCCCTTCGCCGCTCAGGGGTTGGATGCGCGCGTGGCAGCCGGGTAGAGGCTGCGAGCACATCCGGCTCTACAGGATGCGCGTGCAGCCTCTACCCGGCTGCTGCGTGCGCATCTTGTAACCGCCGCGGCAAGCGCACAGCCGGCTCGTGCCACGGCGGTTGCATGCGCGCGCAGCCAACCGCCGCTGGTTGCGCGCGCATGCGCAGTAGGGGTTTGCCGACGGACACGCCAGCCCTTACTCTTTTATAGTATAGATAGACATATTTATATCTATAACTATAAATAATTTACCAGGCCATTTGGCGCAGCTGGCCTAAGAAATCAATGGCTGCGTTTCCAGCCTGTTGGAAGGAAGCAATTAAACAGGTCCATGACTATTTTCTCTGAAGTCATCAAAGGTGTGAAATAAAGAAATCACCCTTTTGGTTCTACCCTGATGGACCAGGGAATTAAGATTAATGACAAAGCGTACTGAGCGTGCTCAGGAGAGGGGAATTCTGGGGATTGTAGGCAAAGGCTCTGCCAGCTAGGAGGCTGGACTTAGAAAAAGGCAGCCCTATATATATTCTGGGGCATGCCATGTGCTTTTGCTGATCACAGGGGTTCAATTAAAATTGATGATCTGTCCATGCTGTCCATCTCCAGCGGATCTATGCATGTCTCCATCTTCAACCCCAGAGTCACTGATGCTAGCTTATTGTTTGTAAGGAGATATCTCTCCTTGTATTTTAAAACATTTCCTTTATTAATTCATAATTAAAATTATATTCTTTATTGATAAAAGACCAGGTCATCCAATGACCAAAAGTGACTTGCTTTAGGCAATTCTAAATCGTTGATTTTGATTCTATAGCTGTGTCGATTCTAGATAGTTTGATGTACAATTAATATAGTGTTAACTTTACTACCATTTTGACCGTGCGTCATAACCCAGTATATGGGAACACTTTGATTGTTCAATTCAAATTTACATAAATTATGCTTATTCCATACACAAAATAATTCCTATGGGTACAACACTATGAAGCAATGTGTTGTGGAATAACTAATATTATGGGCAGTATGCCATAACATTATTGTTGACTTATCATTAACCCAAAATTGTGATTGCACACTGATTACAACCACTTGGTCATTCCGACATTTGATTCACTAAGTGTGGTAATCGCTGTCCTGACTAACTCAGCCTATATTGCTAACGCTGAGACACAATCAGTAACATGCTTTATGATGGATTATTCAGGTGGGAATTATAGAGTTGCATTAGTAATCAATTGCTGCAACTAGTAAAATATTTATGATTAACAACAACCATTAATCCACTATACCACCGTGGAAAAATATATTTTTCTGCACTTTGATAAAGACCAATTAGGTCGAAACGCGTTAGTGCTGCAATAAATTTTACTTTATTTTATCCTGCCGACTTTTCGTCTGTGACATATCCCGGGGATCCAATATTTCATCTATGGACCAGGTTATCACCACGGATGGTTGCTGGTAGGACGGGCTGGTGAGATCATATCCACAGATATATGCCTATATAGTCCAGAGCCGACTTTATGGGGCTCAGAAAAAAGTGAGTTGAATACTTTCTCTCTGGAAACCAGGTGTCATAAGGATGTACTGCGCAATGTATGTCTCCTATTATGTTTTCTAGATTATCTTGAAGTATTACTCACTGGACACTTGGCGTAAGCGCGAGGACTCTACCAATTATGGATATCGCAAGTTACGGTTTTATTCTGGTAAGGTCCCTGTGCCAGCTGGAGAAGAGGACTTCGAGACTTGGATAGATCAGGCAGTGCAAGCCGTGGAAGAATGGGAAGTTGTTGACACCGTGAAAAGACAAAGGTTGATCGAGAGCTTAAGAGCTCCTGCTTCTGATGTCATCCGAAATCTGAAAAGGGACAAGCCAGGCTGCACTGCTGCTGAGTATCTAGAAGCTTTAAAGGAAATTTTCGGGGGAGTGGAGGATTTTGCCGAGCTTATCCACAAGTTCTCTCACACCTATCAAAAGGAAGGAGAAGAATTGTCCACCTATGTCTGGCGGTTGGATAAAATCATCCATCAGGTTATTCTAAAAGAAGGCATGGAACCGAGTCATGCAAGCAAAGCTGTGATGGATCAAATTTTCAAAGGAGCACTCCCACTGAATCCCATAATGTTGAAATTTCAGACTAGATACCAGAGCAAGAGACTGACCTATTCCAAATTGGTCAAAGCTATCCGAGAAGAAGAGGCTTTAATGAAGGCAAAAAGGGTTGCTAATGCTTCACACACAGTTTTCACCGCAGAAGTAGGAACTCTCTGTGTAGCGGACATACAGACCGAAGTGCTGGCTTTGAAAACTCAGATGTCGCAAATGATAGAGTTGATGACATTGCTGTCGGCCAAGGACACCAGAACTGAGGGGGTTGCTGTAGCCTCCAACATGGGGTCTCCAAGTGAGCCGCAAGAAGAGAATATGCCCACACTCTCGAGAAAGAAATGTTTTGGCTGCGGGGAAATCGGCCATTTCAGGGCACGGTGCCCAAAAGGGAGGGCCGAAAAGAAACCGGTCGAAGGACTCCTGAAGGCCGTTGAGAAACTGTTGTCCACCTTGCAAGCGGGAAACTCCAGAGGGCCCTGGTGAGGGAGCAAACTAGGCGCCCGACTGTCGAAAACCGCTCCAATTTTCAAGTCCAAAATGAAAGGCCGAGAGGGCCCAGATCCGTGCCAAATGCTGTGTCTGCCAGGACTGAAAGAGTTACTCCCTTAGTATCCGGTCCTATGTCGCGGGAAAGCAATGCACACCCAAGACCTCAACTGGTCAGGAAGAAGGTTAGAGTGCAACGAACTGGGCCTACGAACAAGTTTCCTGACCAGCTGATAGGTCCTTCTCCCATCGTTCCAATCCAAGTAGAGGGAGTCTAGACTAAAGCTCTGTTAGACTCAGGTGATCAAGTGACGTTGATCTATCGAGACTTCTACGAGAAGCACTTGAAGCACATACCTTTAAAGGAATTAAAGGACCTTGAGATCTGGGGCATCGGAACTGAGAAACTTCCCTATGATGGATATCTACAGGTGAAGTTAGAAATCGGATCTGAAGTCGTCGGACAGTGTGGAGGTTGTGATGCATTAGCCATTGTCTGTCCTCGCCCTTCAGGAGCCAACAGAAGTTCTATGATAGTGGGGACGAATACTGATCTGGTCTTCTGACTCCCATAGTAATGGAAGAAGGTTCTACAAGAGGAGTGCATCTGATGTTACGTCCAGTCTATCAACGAATGGTCGAAGAACAGAGGGCACCGGCCGAAGTGCGGCGTCTGTGGAGATTGGGAGGAACAGAGAAGGTTCTGCAATCAGGAGAAGTGGCGAGTTTTCGGGCTTCAGTCAAGTTGAACGGATCACAACCGGGTCCTTATGTGGTACTGGAAACTGATCCCAGTCACGAGAGTGAGGCCGGAGTGGAAGTAATCCCTGAGATAATCTCCACAAGAGCTTTACAACGGGCAAGAGGAAGAATTTCCGTCAGTGTATGTAATGTATCTGATTCTCCAGTGGTCCTAAAAGCAGGAATGCCCCTCGGACAAGTGGCTTCTGTTATGCCTCTCTCCACTACCGATTTAGGAGGGGGAGTGAACAAAGAGATTCCAGCTGAACGGTTCTATCCTAAAGACGCTCCCATCTCGCATGAATGGAAGAAGCGACTTCAGTCTCAGATTTTAAAATGGAAGGACTTGTTTTCGAAGGATGAGTTCGACGTGGGATGCGCTAAGAGTACTGAACATCGCATTCGACTACAAGAGGATAAGCCATTTCAAGAAAGGTCACGACGAGTTCCGCTGGGAGACTTGGATGATCTACGAGAACAGCTGAATGAACTACAGAGGACTAAGGTGATTCAAGAGACCAGGAGTCCTTATGCCTCTCCCATAGTGATGGTTCGAAAGAAAAATGGTTCTGTCCGTTTATGTATAGACTATCGCACGCTAAATCAGAGGACCATTCCAGATCAATATGCTACTCCTCGGATAGAAGATGCCCTACAGTGTTTGTCTGGAGCAAAATGGTTTAGTGTGCTAGACCTGCGAAGTGGGTATCATCAGATACCAATGCATCCTGAAGACAAAGAGAAGACTGCATTCATCTGCCCACTGGGATTCTTTGAGTTCAACAGAATGCCTCAAGGCCTCACGGGGGCTCCAGCCACGTTCCAACGGTTAATGGAGAAGACAGTCGGGGATATGAACCTGATAGAAGTGTTGGTGTATCTAGATGATATTATTGTGTTCGGGAAGACTTTGGAAGAACATGAGCAACGGTTGGAGAAGGTCTTGAAGCGGCTCCATGAAGATGGGTTGAAACTGTCCCTGGAGAAGTGTCAATTTTGTCTACCTTAAGTTACGTACCTGGGACATGTTGTTTCGGCAGAAGGTGTTTCGACGGATCCTGGGAAGTTGGAAGCCGTAGCTTCCTGGCCTAGACCCCGGAATGTTACTGAACTTAGATCCTTCTTGGGGTTCTGCTCATACTACCGAAGATTCGTAGGAGGATTTGCTAAGATAGCTCAACCTTTGAATAAGCTCCTACGAAAAGAAGTGGGAGAAGACTCCAAGGCCTCTGATCAAAGTTCGTTGGCTCTAGGGCCTAGGAAGGCTCAAGAACCCATCCAAGAAGAGTGGACTAATCAATGTGAAAGTGCTTTTATGAAGCTGAAAGAGTCTGACTCGAGCTCCCGTCCTGGCTTACGCTGATCCTCATAAGCCGTATGAATTGCATGTGGACGCCAGCAGAGAAGGTCTAGGGGGAGTCTTGTATCAAGAATACGATGGTGTGCTGAGGCCTGTAGCTTGTGTGAGCCGAAGTCTTTCGCCTTCAGAGAAGAATTATCCTACTCACAAATTGGAATTCTTGGCCTTGAAGTGGGCGGTCGTGGACAAGCTGAAAGATTACCTCTATGGGGCCGAATTTGTGATAAAGACAGACAACAACAGACAACAGACAAATGATTAGTACCATTTATTTTAATCAGTTAGTAACTCAACATAGATGGTTAGTTCAACTTAATAAACATCCTGCTTAAATAAAACAATTAACATGTATTTCCCAGCAAACCAGTATTTAAAACAAGCTAGTAATCCTATAGATATAAATATATATATAATATATATATATATATATATATATATAATATATATATATATATATAATATATATATATATATATATCTCTGTGTTACCTGGTTCAACAAATAGATTGAGCTATTTAGAATGATAAGTAAGAAAAACTTATTTAGTGAATCCTCCCCTAATAACGAGAATTAAGCTTCTAATCTTCTGCTTTTTATATTGTAGGTTATAAAATCCCTGCTTAGTAATTCATTCACAATAGCTCTTCTAATTTCAGGAACATGTCAGACCCAGATTTGGGCAGGGGAAGATTGATCAGTCATTTACACCTGTTGCAGTGGGGGCTATAAGAACATCACCCCAGTTTTGTTCCACGAGGGTAGCTGAGCAAACACCCAGTAGGCCAGGGGTTAACTCATTGCCGAACAGTCCAGATGTAAATGATACAGCATGGTACAGTCTTATTACAAACATTGCTCAGGAAGTATAATTTCTGTTCAAAATGATGAAACAAGTAGAGGGAGAGAAATCGGCAATGCACGAGCTTCAAGTTCAGGTGTAGAGCAGTCATTCTCAGAAATCCCATCGCTTAATTTGACAGGAGTTAAACTTGTTATGCAGTCTTAAGCGAAAGAGCCACCTGTTTTCCGAGGAGATGGTGCAGATAAATTCAGTGTGCACTGTCAGGTTGTATATTCAATAAGAAATTTATACGAGATATAAGCTATCCATATTTCTCAGAAATCGATCCAAAGTCGGTTTTCAACATGTGCGTTTTGTTTACAAAAATATAACCAACCAAATTCGTTAAAAATTTATATATATTTATTACTTATGCAAATTGATTTATTCTCACAACAAAAGTCAAGGATTTATAAACACCACATCAATCAGCACACACAGATTTCTAGCTTTTAAAATATGTTATCCTGTTAGTAACATATAAATGATTAGTACCATTTATTTTAATCAGTTAGTAACTCAACATAGATGGTTAGTTCAACTTAATAAACATCCTGCTTATAGAAAACAATGTATTTGCCAGCAAATCCGTATTTAAAACAAGCTAGTAATCCTATAGATATAAATATATATGTGTATATATATATCTCTGTGTTACCTGGTTCAACAAATAGATTGAGCTATTTAGAATGATAAGTAAGATAAACTTATTTAGTGAATCCTCCCCTAATAACGAGAATTAAGCTTCTAATCTTCTGCTTTTTATATTGTAGGTTATAAAATCCCTGCTTAGTAATTCAATCACAATAGCTCTTCCAATTTCAATATATATTTATGTATACACTGCAACAAATAATTTAGGATAAATATCCAGTTATACTGCAGGTTAGAAATATTTCAAAAGTCACGATCTAGCGATATCGGAGATAAATCTCAGTCTATATCCATTGCAACATACACACCTGATTATGTATATATAATTATCTAATTTAAATTCACTTAAATTGCTTTCATACTTTATCTGTTATCTGTGAACTCCTTGGTTACAGCAGCAATCTCAGTGAATACAAATGATTGAAATGGAGAGTGTGTGAGAATTTGTGAGAATCAATCTTATAAGATATTATAAGTTTCTTTGTCTCTGAGTCCTTCCATGAGCATGACTCTTGGGATGGGTGTGAGAGATGAGTGAGAATGCATGAGAGAAAGAATTGGAACTTGAAGTCCCGAGAGGGAGAAGGGAATGCTGAAGTGAAGTGTTTCCCAAATTGTAACTGAAGTGCCTCCTGCTCTCTGTGACTAGTACAGATATAGGATAATTTACGTCACTTATCACGTACTTCTCTAATTAGCATATTTGTCTTTCAATACTACCCTATGAGGACTGTCAAACTCATAATACAACACTAGATGGCAGTGTTGATTTAAAAAATAAATAAGAGATTTGATTTTTACTTCCTTATCATAGGTCATGGGTCAATCCCCCTTATCTAGTTAAACAAAGAACTCTTTACGGTCTCGTCCAGACTTCTGTCTGGTCTGTCACTTTAAAATATAAGATCTCCTCTTCTAGCCATTTTAAAGTTTCTCTGAGTTACTTCTAATCAGTTAACAGACATTCCTTCTACTTTTAAACAGCTTACTTCTAAACCTTTTACATAGTTATACACTCTTCAAACTATTTCTTAATATACCATTGTAGCACTACTACAAAATATATTGGAGTTACTATTATTTTGCTACTATCTATATATTGATATATGTGAATATATATTTTTGTGCTTAGCTATATTTTTGTGCATATAAATGTTTGAAACCTTAAAAATTATATTTTACACACTTTTTCATAAAAATAGACTTATAAATTTGTCTATGACATGTCTAGCACTTTATCTACTACATATATATTAAGTAAAGACATACTCCATAGCGTCTTCATGTCTGACGATTATAGTAATATTAAAACAGATACATAAATCTTTTATCCCCTTCTAATGAGTTTACACTTAATTTAAACTCGTCTTCTTATAAAAAAGAATATGATTTCATTCTGGAAAATAGGTGAAAGTTAACACAAAAAAGTCTTAGAAGAAAGGATTATACAAAAATTACACAAAATGGCTACAGGCATCCATTTTGTTGTCCTATAAAAATACCCGACAGAACGAGTGGGAAGATTCAATGGACACTTCCCTACGAAAAAGGGGTATACCAGTGAAAGAGCATTATAACGACATTTTTACTAGATTAATGGGCAAGGTCAAGGACAGTGTAAAAATCACTCACTCTGCGCAGTAACACGCCTCTAAGACCTTCTGAGAATCCCAAGGTAATATTCGACATCCTCAAACAACATTTTAGTGAAACCAGTTATTCCTACATGCCTCTAGCAGATTTTTATGGCAGAGAACCTGTTATGGGAGAAGCTCCAGTTGAATATTGGGTCCGTTTAAATAAAGCTGTGGATGTGGCAGAGGAAGCTTTAATCAGATTCATGCGTCAAATGAACAATCCATGTCAGGAGGCAGCAATGATGTTTGTTAAGCACTGCCCAGATCCAACTTTGCCAGCCATATTTTGTTTCAAGACTCCTGATAAATGGACAGCAAGTGAGGTACAAGAACATGTCGATAGGTACCAAATTGAACAAAAAGAAAAGTTAACAGTTAAATCCAAGCGCAGTGCTGTTGTGAGAAAAGCCGCAGTTCATTCACAGTTACTTAATGTGAGCTAAATTGTGAACAGTGATTCTCCTGTTATGTCACCAGACAGAGTGAATGGTGGTAGTGCCCCAGTCTTTTTCACAGAATGATGAAAACTGTATGAAGACACTGATAAGTTTGCTTGATCACGCATTGTCTCAGAACAACCAAGCAGAATCAAAACATCTTCGACCGAGCCAACCATCTATGAGAGCGTGTAAGGTCTGTCAGTCACATGAACACTCAACTCTAGCACACTGTTGACGACATTGATTATGCTTTGGCTGTTACAATTCTGATAACACATGTAGCCAGGTTTTTTTTTGAGCCGGAACGGTGTACCGGCACCTCCCGGCGCGTACCGGCACCTCTCATAATTTTTTTTATACAGGTCTCCCCCGGCCTGAGTGCGTGTGGCGGCACGTGGCCACCATTTGTCAGGACGGGGGAGACAACAGAGACAGGGCAGCACTCACTCCCTCCCTCCCTGTGTGACTGGTGAGGGGGGAGGGGCACTGGAACGGCTGCCTCCTCCATCCCAGATAGACTCCGCGGCCCTGTCTCTGTTGTCTCCGATCTGCCAGCCACAATACCAGTCTGCCATCCATATTACCGGTCTGCCATCCATATTACCGGTCTGCCATGCACAATACCAGTCTGTCAGCCATATTACCAGTCTGCCATGCACAATACCAGTCTGCCATGCACAATACCAGTTTGCCAGCCATATTACCAGTCTGCCATGCACAATAGCAGTCTGCCATACACAATACCAGTTTGCCAGCCATATTACCAGTCTGCCATGCACAATAGCAGTCTGCCAGCCACAAAACCAGTCTGCCAGCCATATTACCAGTCTGCAATACACAATACCAGTCTGCCAGCCATATTACCAGTCTGCCATGCACAATACCAGTCTGCCATACACAAAACCAGTTTGCCAGCCATATTACCAGTCTGCCATGCACAATAGCAGTCTGCCAGCCACAAAACCAGTCTGCCAGCCATATTACCAGTCTGCAATACACAATACCAGTCTGCCAGCCATATTACCAGTCTACCAGCCATATTACCAGTCTGCCATGCACAATAGCAGTCTGCCAGCCACAAAACCAGTCTGCCAGCCATATTACCAGTCTGCAATGCACAATACCAGTCTGCCAGCCATATTACCAGTCTACCAGCCATATTACCAGTCTGCCATGCACAATAGCAGTCTTTCAACCACAAAACCAGTCTGCCAGCCATATTACCAGTCTGCAATGCACAATACCAGTCTGCCAGCCATATTACCAGTCTACCAGCCATATTACCAGTCTGCCATGCACAATAGCAGTCTTTCAACCACAAAACCAGTCTGCCAGCCATATTACCAGTCTGCCAGCCATATTACCAGTCTGCCAGCCACAATACCAGTCTGCCAGCCATATTACCAGTCTGCCATGCACAATACCAGTCTACAAGCCATATTACCAGTCTGCCATGCACAATACCAGTCTGCGAGCCATATTACCAGTCTGCAATGCACAATACCAGTCTGCCATGCACAATATCAGTTTGCCAGCCATATTACCAGTCTGCCATGCACAATAGCAGTCTGCCAGCCACAAAACCAGTCTGCCAGCCATATTACCAGTCTGCAATGCACAATACCAGTCTGCCAGCCATATTAGCAGTCTGCCAGCCATATTACCAGTCTGCCAGCCACAATACCAGTCTGCCAGCCACAATACCAGTCTGCCAGCCATATTACCAGTCTGCCAGCCACAATACCAGTCTGCCAGCCATATTACCAGTCTGCCATGCACAATACCAGTCTGCCATGCACAATACCAGTTTGCCAGCCATATTACCAGTCTGCCATGCACAATAGCAGTCTGCCAGCCACAAAACCAGTCTGCCAGCCATATTACCAGTCTGCAATGCACAATACCAGTCTGCCAGCAATATTACCAGTCTGCCAGCCATATTACCAGTCTGCCAGCCACAATACCAGTCTGCCAGCCATATTACCAGTCTGCCATGCACAATACCAGTCTGCCAGCCATGTTACCAGTCTGCAATGCACAATACCAGTCTGCCAGCCATATTACCAGTCTGCCAGCCACAATACCAGTCTGCCAGCCATATTACCAGTCTGCCATGCACAATACCAGTCTGCCAGCCATATTACCAGTCTGCCAGCCACAATACCAGTCTGCCAGCCATATTACCAGTCTGCCATGCACAATAGCAGTCTGCCAGCCACAAAACCAGTCTGCCAGCCATATTACCAGTCTGCCATGCACAATACCAGTCTGCCAGCCATATTACCAGTCTGCCATGCACAATACCAGTCTGCCAGCTATATTACTAGTCTGCCATGCACAATACCAGTCTGCCAACCATATCACCAGTCTGCCATGCACAATACCAGTCTGCCAGCCATATTACCAATCTGCAATGCACAATACCAGTCTGCCAGCCATATTACCAGTCTATATACAGAATTTTGATATATTACTCTTGGTGTCCCTTGTTTTTAATATATATGTTACACTGACACACTCTTTATTACTCCCTTTTAATATGTGAATATTGGCCTTTTTTTTAAAAAAAAGGGGGTGTATTAGGTTCTTTGGTTTGCTGTTTACCAGTCTGCCAGCCATATTACCAGTCTGCCATGCACATACCAGTCTGCCATGCACAATACCAGTTTGCCATCTATTACCAGTCTGCCATGCACAATAGCAGTCTGCCAGCCACAAAACCAGTCTGCCAGCCATATTACCAGTCTGCCATGCACAATACCAGTCTACCAGCCATATTACCAGTCTGCCATGCACAATACAGTCTGCAGCCACAAAACCAGTCTGCCAGCCATATTACCAGTCTGCCATGCACAATACCAGTCTGCCAGCCATATTACCAGTCTGCCATGCACAATACCAGTTCTACCAGCCATATTACCAGTCTGCCATGCACAATAGCAGTCTGCCAGCCACAAAACCAGTCTGCCAGCCATAATTACCAGTCTGCATGCACAATACCAGTCTGCCAGCCATATTACCAGTCTGCCAGCCATATTACCAGTCTGCCAGCACAATACCAGTCTGCCAGCCAATATTACCAGTCTGCATGCACAATACCAGTCTACAGCCATATCACCAGTCTGCCATGCACAATACCAGTCCTGCCAGCCATATTACCAGTCTGCCATGCACATACCGGTCTGCCATGCACAATACCAGTTTGCCAGCATATTACCGTCTGCAGCCAAGCAGTCTGCCAGCCACAAAACCAGTCTGCCAGCCATATTACCAGTCTGCCATGCACAATACCAGTCTGCCAGCCATATTACCAGTCTACCAGCCATATTACCAGTCTGCCATGCACAATAGCAGTCTGCCAGCCACAAAACCAGTCTGCCAGCCATATTACCAGTCTGCAATGCACAATACCAGTCTGCCAGCCATATTACCAGTGTGCCAGCCACAATACCAGTCTGCCATCCATATTATCGGTCTGCCATCCATATTACCGGTCTGCCATGCACAATACCAGTCTGCCAGCCATATTACCAGTCTGCCATCCACAATACCAGTCTGCCATGCACAATACCAGTTTGCCAGCCATATTACCAGTCTGCCATGCACAATAGCAGTCTGCCAGCCACAAAACCAGTCTGCCAGCCATATTACCAGTCTGCAATGCACAATACCAGTCTGCCAGCCATATTACCAGTCTGACAGCCATATTACCAGTCTGCCAGCCACAATACCAGTCTGCCAGCCATATTACCAGTCTGTCAGCCACAATACCAGTCTGCCAGCCATATTACCCGTCTGCCATGCACAATACCAGTCTGCCATGCACAATACCAGTTTGCCAGCCATATTACCAGTCTGCCATGCACAATAGCAGTCTGCCAGCCACAAAACCAGTCTGCCAGCCATATTACCAGTCTGCAATGCACAATACCAGTCTACCAGCCATATTACCAGTCTGCCATGCACAATACCAGTCTGCCAGCCATATTACTAGTCTGCCATGCACAATACCAGTCTGCCAACCATATCACCAGTCTGCCATGCACAATACCAGTCTGCCAACCATATTACCAATCTGCAATGCACAATACCAGTCTGCCAGCCATATTACCAGTCTATATACAGAATTTTGATATATTACTCTAGGTGTCCCTTGTTTTTATTATATATGTTACACTGACACACTCTTTATTACTCCCCCTTTTAATATGTGAATATTGCCTTTTTTTTAAAAAAAAGGGGGTGTATTAAGGTTCTTTTGGTTTGTGTTTACCAGTCTGCCAGCCATATTACCATTCTGCCATGCACAATACCAGTCTGCCATGCACAATACCAGTTTGCCAGCCATATTACCAGTCTGCCATGCACAATAGCAGTCTGCCAGCCACAAAACCAGTCTGCCAGCCATATTACCAGTCTGCCATGCACAATACCAGTCTAACAGCCATATTACCAGTCTGCCATGCACAATAGCAGTCTGCCAGCCACAAAACCAGTCTGCCAGCAATATTACCAGTCTGCAATGCACAATACCAGTCTACCAGCCATATTACCAGTCTGCCATGCACAATACCAGTCTACCAGCCATATTACCCATCTGCCATGCACAATAGCAGTCTGCCAGCCACAAAACCAGTCTGCCAGCCATATTACCAGTCTGCAATGCACAATACCAGTCTGCCAGCCATATTACCAGTCTGCCAGCCATATTACCAGTCTGCCAGCCACAATACCAGTCTGCCAGCCATATTACCAGTCTGCCATGCACAATACCAGTCTACCAGCCATATCACCAGTCTGCCATGCACAATACCAGTCTGCCAGCCATATTACCAGTCTGCCATGCACAATACCAGTCTGCCATGCACAATACCAGTTTGCCAGCCATATTACCCGTCTGCCATGCACAATACCAGTCTGCCAGCCATATTACCAGTCTGCCAGCCACAATACCAGTCTGCCATCCATATTACCGGTCAGCCATCCATATTACCGGTCTGCAATGCACAATACCAGTCTGCCAGCCATATTACCAGTCTGCCATGCACAATACCAGTCTGCCATGCACAATACCAGTTTGCCAGCCAAATTACCAGTCTGCCATGCTTAATACCAGTCTGCCAGTAATATTACCAGTCTGCCAGCCACAATACCAGTCTGCCATCCATATTACCGGTCTGCCATCCATATTACCGGTCTGCAATGCACAATACCAGTCTGCCAGCCATATTACCAGTCTGCCATGCACAATACCAGTCTGCCAGCCATATTACCAGTCTGCCAGCCACAATACCAGTCTGCCATCCATATTACCAGTCTGCCATCCATATTACCGGTCTGCAATGCAGAATACCAGTCTGCCAGCCATATTACCAGTCTGCCATGCACAATACCAGTCTGCCATGCACAATACCAGTTTGCCAGCCATATTACCAGTCTGCCATGCACAATAGCAGTCTGCCAGCCACAAAACCAGTCTGCCAGCCATATTACCAGTCTGCAATGCACAATACCAGTCTGCCAGCCATATTACCAGTCTGCCAGCCATATTACCAGTCTGCCAGCCACAATACCAGTCTGCCAGCCATATTACCAGTCTGCCAGCCACAATACCAGTCTGCCAGCCATATTACCAGTCTGCCATGCACAATACCAGTCTGCCATGCACAATACCAGTTTGCCAGCCATATTACCAGTCTACCAGCCATGCACAATAGCAGTCTGCCAGCCACAAAACCAGTCTGCCAGCCATATTACCAGTCTGCAATGCACAATACCAGTCTGCCAGCCATATTACCAGTCTGCCAGCCATATTACCAGTCTGCCAGCCACAATACCAGTCTGCCAGCCATATTTCCAGTCTGCCATGCACAATACCAGTCTTCCAGCCATATTACCAGTCTGCCAGCCACAATACCAGTCTGCCAGCCACAATACCAGTCTGCCAGCCATATTACCAGTCTGCCATGCACAATACCAGTCTGCCAGCCATATTACTAGTCTGCCATGCACAATACCAGTCTGCCAACCATATCACCAGTCTGCCATGCACAATACCAGTTTGCCAGCCATATTACCAGTCTGCAATGCACAATACCAGTCTGCCAGCCATATTACCTGTCTGCCAGCCACAATACCAGTCTGCCAGCCATATTACCAGTCTGCCATGCACAATACCAGTCTGCCAGCCATATTACCAGTCTGCCATGCACAATACCAGTCTGCCAGCCATATTACCAGTCTGCAATGCACAATACTAGTCTGCCAGCCATATTACCAGTCTATATACAGAATTTTGATATATTACTCTTGGTGTCCCTTGTTTTTATTAGATATGTTACACTGACACACTCTTTATTACTCCCCCTTTTAATATGTGAATATTGGCCTTTCTTTAAACAAAGGGGTGTATTAAGGTTCTTTTGGTTTGTGTTTACCAGTCTGCCAGCCATATTACCAGTCTGCCATGCACAATACCAGTCTGCCAGCCACAATACCAGTTTGCCAGCCATATTACCAGTCTGCCATGCACAATAGCAGTCTACCAGCCACAAAACCAGTCTGCAAGCCATATTACCATTCTGCCATGCACAATACCAGTCTACCAGCCATATTACCAGTCTGCCATGCACAATAGCAGTCTGCCAGCCACAAAAAGAGTCTGCCAGCCATATTATTAGTCTGCAATGCACAATACCAGTCTACCAGCCATATTACCAGTCTGCCATGCACAAAACCAGTCTGCCAGCCATATTACCAGTCTGCCATGCACAATACCAGTCTACCAGCCATATTACCAGTCTGCCATTCACATTAGCAGTCTGCCAGCCACAAAACCAGTCTGCCAGCCATATGACCAGTCTGCAATGCACAATACCAGTCTGCCAGCCATATTACCAGTCTGCCATGCACAATACCAGTCTACCAGCCATATTACCAGTCTGCCATGCACAATACCAGTCTGTCAGCCATATTACCAGTCTGCCATGCACAATACCAGTCTGCCATGCACAATACCAGTTTGCCAGCCATATTACCAGTCTGCCATGCACAATAGCAGTCTGCCAGCCACAAAACCAGTCTGCCAGCAATATTACCAGTCTGCAATGCACAATACCAGTCTGCCAGCCATATTACCAGTCTACCAGCCATATTACCAGCTCTGCATGCACAATAGCAGTCTGCCAGCCACAAAACCAGTCTGCCAGCCATATTACCAGTCTGCAATGCACAATACCAGTCTGCCAGCCATATTACCAGTCTACCAGCCATATTACCAGTCTGCCATGCACAATAGCAGTCTGCCAGCCACAAAACCAGTCTGCCAGCCATATTACCAGTCTGCAATGCACAATACCAGTCTGCCAGCCATATTACCTGTCTGCCAGCCACAATACCAGTCTGCCAGCCATATTACCAGTCTGCCATGCACAATACCAGTCTGCCAGCCATATTACCAGTCTGCCATGCACAATACCAGTCTGCCAGCCATATTACCAGTCTGCCATGCACAATACCAGTCTGCCAGCCATATTACCAGTCTGCCATGCACAATACCAGTCTGCCAGCCACAAAACCAGTCTGCCAGCCATATTACCAGTCTGCAATGCACAATACCAGTCTGCCAGCCATATTACCAGTCTGCCAGCCACAATACCAGTCTGCCATACATATTACCGGTCTGCCATCCATATTACCGGTCTGCCATGCACAATACCAGTCTGCCAGCCATATTACCAGTCTGCCATGCACAATAGCAGTCTGCCATGCACAATACCAGTTTGCCAGCCATATTACCAGTCTGCCATGCACAATAGCAGTCTGCCAGCCACAAAACCAGTCTGCCAGCCATATTACCAGTCTGCCATGCACAATACCAGTCTACCAGCCATATTACCAGTCTGCCATGCACAATAGCTGTCTGCCAGCCACAAAACCAGTCTGCCAGCCATATTACCAGTCTGCAATGCACAATACCAGTCTGCCAGCCATATTACCAGTCTGCCAGCCATATTACCAGTCTGCCAGCCACAATACCAGTCTGCCAGCCATATTACCAGTCTGACATTCACATTACCAGTCTACCAGCCATATTACCAGTCTGCCATGCACAATACCAGTCTGCCATGCACAATACCAGTTTGCCAGCCATATTACCAGTCTGCCATGCACAATAGCAGTCTGCCAGGCACAAAACCAGTCTGTCAGCCATATTACCATTCTGCAATGCACAATACCAGTCTGCCGGCCATATTACCAGTCTGCCAGCCATATTACCAGTCTGCCAGCCACAATACCAGTCTGCCAGCCATATTACCAGTCTGCCAGCCACAATACCAGTCTGCCAGCCATATTACCAGTCTGCCATGCACAATACCAGTCTGCCATGCACAATACCAGTTTGCCAGCCATATTACCAGTCTGCCATGCACAATAGCAGTCTGCCAGCCACAAAACCAGTCTGCCAGCCATATTACCAGTCTGCAATGCACAATACCAGTCTGCCAGCCATATTGCCAGTCTGCCAGCCATATTATCAGTCTGCCAGCCACAATACCAGTCTGCCAGCCATATTACCAGTCTGCCATGCACAATACCAGTCTGCCAGCCATATTACCAGTCTGCCAGCCACAATACCAGTCTGCCAGCCATATTACCAGTCTGCCATGCACAATACCAGTCTGCCATGCACAATACCAGTTTTCCAGCCATATTACCAGTCTGCAATGCACAATACCAGTCTGCCAGCCATATTACCAGTCTGCCAGCCACAATACCAGTCTGCCAGCCATATTACCAGTCTGCCAGCCACAATACCAGTCTGCCAGCCATATTACCAGTCTGCCATGCACAATACCAGTCTGCCATACACAATACCAGTTTGCCAGCCATATTACCAGTCTGCCATGCACAATAGCAGTCTGCCAGCCACAAAACCAGTCTAGCAGCCATATTACCAGTCTGCTATGCACAATACCAGTCTGCCAGACATATTACCAGTCTGCCATGCACAATAGCAGTCTGCCAGCCACAAAACCAGTCTGCCAGCCATATTACCAGTCTGCAATGCACAATACCAGTCTGCCAGCCATATTACCAGTCTACCAGCCATATTACCAGTCTGCCATGCACAATAGCAGTCTGCCAGCCACAAAACCAGTCTGCCAGCCATATTACCAGTCTGCAATGCACAATACCAGTCTGCCAGCCATATTACCAGTCTGCCAGCCACAATACCAGTCTGCCATCCATATTACCGGTCTGCCATCCATATTACCGGTCTGCCATGCACAATACCAGTCTGCCAGCCATATTACCAGTCTGCCATGCACAATAGCAGTCTGCCATGCACAATACCAGTTTGCCAGCCATATTACCAGTCTGCCATGCACAATAGCAGTCTGCCAGCCACAAAACCAGTCTGCCAGCCATATTACCAGTCTGCCATGCACAATACCAGTCTACCAGCCATATTACCAGTCTGCCATGCACAATAGCTGTCTGCCAGCCACAAAACCAGTCTGCCAGCCATATTACCAGTCTGCAATGCACAATACCAGTCTGCCAGCCATATTACCAGTCTGCCAGCCATATTACCAGTCTGCCAGCCACAATACCAGTCTGCCAGCCATATTACCAGTCTGCCATGCACAATAGCTGTCTGCAAGCCACAAAACCAGTCTGCCAGCCATATTACCAGTCTGCAATGCACAATACCAGTCTGCCAGCCATATTACCAGTCTGCCAGCCATATTACCAGTCTGCCATGCACAATACCAGTCTACCAGCCATATTACCAGTCTGCAATGCACAATACCAGTCTGCCAGCCATATTACCAGTCTGCCAGCCATATTACCAGTCTGCCATGCACAATAGCTGTCTGCCAGCCACAAAACCAGTCTGCCAGCCATATTACCAGTCTGCAATGCACAATACCAGTCTGCCAGCCATATTACCAGTCTGCCAGCCATTTTACCAGTCTGCCATGCACAATACCAGTCTACCAGCCATATTACCAGTCTGCAATGCACAATACCAGTCTGCCAGCCATATTACCAGTCTGCCAGCCACAACACCAGTCTGCCAGCCATATTACCAGTCTGCCATGCACAATACCAGTCTGCCATGCACAATACCAGTTTGCCAGCCATATTACCAGTCTGCCATGCACAATAGCAGTCTGACAGCCACAAAACCAGTCTGCCAGCCATATTACCAGTCTGCAATGCACAATACCAGTCTGCCAGCCATATTACCAGTCTGCCAGCCATATTACCAGTCTGCCAGCCACAATACCAGTCTGCCAGCCATATTACCAGTCTGCCATGCACAATACCAGTCTGCCAGCCATATTACCAGTCTGCCATGCACAATACCAGTTTTCCAGCCATATTACCAGTCTGCAATGCACAATACCAGTCTGCCAGCCATATTACCAGTCTGCCAGCCACAATACCAGTCTGCCAGCCATATTACCAGTCTGCCATGCACAATACCAGTCTGCCAGCCATATTACCAGTCTGCCATGCACAATACCAGTCTGCCATACACAATACCAGTTTGCCAGCCATATTACCAGTCTGCCATGCACAATAGCAGTCTGCCAGCCACAAAACCAGTCTGCCAGCCATATTACCAGTCTGCCATGCACAATACCAGTCTACCAGCCATATTACCAGTCTGCCATGCACAATAGCAGTCTGCCAGGCACAAAACCAGTCTGCCAGCCATATTACCAGTCTGCAAAGCACAATACCAGTTTACCAGCCATATTACCAGTCTGCCATGCACAATACCAGTCTGCCAGCCATATTACTAGCCTGCCATGCACAATACCAGTCTGCCAACCATATCACCAGTCTGCCATGCACAATACCAGTCTGCCAGCCATATTACCAATCTGCAATGCACAATACCAGTCTGCCAGCCATATTACCAGTCTATATACAGAATTTTGATATATTACTCTTGGTGTCCCTTGTTTTTATTATATATGTTACACTGACACACTCTTTATTACTCCCCCTTTTAATATGTGAATATTGGCCTTTTTTTTTTAAAAAAAAGGGGGGTGTATTAAGGTTCTTTTGGTTTGTGTTTACCAGTCTGCCAGCCATATTACCAGTCTGCCATGCACAATACCAGTTTGCCAGCCATATTACCAGTCTGCCATGCACAATAGCAGTCTGCCAGCCACAAAACCAGTCAGCCAGCCATATTACCATTCTGCCATGCACAATACCAGTCTACCAGCCATATTACCAGTCTGCCATGCACAATAGCAGTCTGCCAGCCACAATACCAGTCTGCCAGCCATATTACCAGTCTGCAATGCACAATACCAGTCTACCAGCCATATTACCAGTCTGCCATGCACAAAACCAGTCTGCCAGCCATATTACCAGTCTGCCATGCACAATACCAGTCTACCAGCCATATTACCAGTCTGACATGCACAATAGCAGTCTGACAGCCACAAAACTAGTCTGCCAGCCATATTACCAGTCTGCAATGCACAATACCAGTCTGCCAGCCACAATACCAGTCTGCCAGCCATATTACCAGTCTGCCATGGACAATACCAGTCTGCCAGCCATATTACCAGTCTGCCATGCACAATACCAGTCTGCCATGCACAATACCAGTTTTCCAGCCATATTACCAGTCTGCAATGCACAATACCAGTCTGCCAGCCATATTACCAGTCTGCCAGCCATATTACCAGTCTGCCAGCCACAATACCAGTCTGCCAGCCATATTACCAGTCTGCCATGCACAATACCAGTCTGCAAGCCATATTACCAGACTGCCAGCCACAATACCAGTCTGCCAGCCATATTACCAGTCTGCCAGGCACAATACCAGTCTGCCATGCACAATACTAGTTTGCCAGCCATATTACCAGTCTGACATGCACAATAGCAGTCTGCCAGCCACAAAACCAGTCTGCCAGCCATATTACCAGTCTGCCATGCACAATACCAGTCTACCAGCCATATTACCAGTCTGCCATGCACAATAGCAGTCTGCCAGCCACAAAACCAGTCTGCCAGCCATATTACCAGTCTGCAATGCACAATACCAGTCTACCAGTCATATTACCAGTCTGCCATGCACAATACCAGTCTGCCAGCCATATTACTAGTCTGCCATGCACAATACCAGTCTGCCAACCATATCACCAGTCTGCCATGCACAATACCAGTCTGCCAGCCATATTACCAATCTGCAATGCACAATACCAGTCTGCCAGCCATATTACCAGTCTATATACAGAATTTTGATATATTACTCTTGGTGTCCCTTGTTTTTATTATATATGTTACACTGACACACTCTTTATTACTCCCCCTTTTAATATGTGAATATTGGCCTTTTTTTTAAAAAAAGGGGGTGTATTAAGGTTCTTTTGGTTGTATCACAGATTTCTCTTATTGATGAATAATTGAGTCACTGATTGGATTGTTTCATTTGCCTATTTATATGTGTTTGGTGTATTGTGCATCTAGACTTAACAAAGACCTGCGTGTCAAAACGTTGTCTTCTTTTAGTGCTCCCTGAGGATAAAATCCTTTCTAATTTTACCACATTCAGGAGTCGGTAATTATTCTTTGGAGTGTTTGGGATTGGAAGTGTGTCCTTGCAGGCTGGTGGTTCCCTGCTGGTTGCAACATACAGTCAGGTCCAGAAATATTGGGACATCGACACAATTCTAACATCTTTAGCTCTATACACCACCACATTGGAATTGGAATGAAACAAACACAATGTGCTTTAACTGCAGACTGTCAGCTTTAATTTGAGGGTATGTACATCCAACCCAGGTGAACGGTGTAGGACTTACAGCAGTTTGCAGATGTGCCTCCCACTTGTTAAGGGACCAAAAGTAATGAGACAATTGGCTTCTCAGCTGTTCCATGGCCAGGTGTGTGATATTCCCTCATTACCCCAATTACATTAACTGGAGATAGATTAGGGGTATCCCTCATTTCATGTTTGAAGTCTGAGCTGTACAAACTAGGCTGACCAGTTTTCTGTTAAACGTCTTGCTCCTGAAAACCATCAGATTACCTTCTGGACTACTTACCGGCATGGGCGTCCGCAGAGATTTTTCCAGGGGGGAGGGGGGAAATTTTAATGGCATTAATATTCTGCCCTTTTGACAATGTCATGAAGGGGACAGTCATAAAATAAAGCGTAGTAATACAAAGGCTGCGAAACATGATGCAAGTCTAATAGAAGAATAAAGGTGTAAGCGTCTGATCTGAGTGTTGCATTTTCTAGCCTGTTAACGCCATTCAATGCACCGCACTAGCCACACACCCAGGATCAAGGCACTAAGGGAAGTGTTTTTTTAAGGCCATCTCTGTATACACAAACCATGACCCCCCCCCACACACACACAGATACTGGCACACACCAGGCTCCCCATTCCAAATATATATATATATATATATATATACACATTCACACACACACCAGCCCCCCTTCCCACACACACATATATACATATATTTAACACACTCACCTTCCCGGCATACACACACATATCTCCTCTACTCAACCCTCTCTTAGATTGAAAACTCTGGAGCAGGGTCCACTCTCCTCTTAGATTGTAAGCTCTGGAGCAGGGTCCCCTCTCCTCTTAGATTGTAAACTCTGGAGCAGGGTCCCCTCTCCTTTTAGATTGTAAACTCTGGAGCAGGGTCCCCTCTCCTCTTTGATTGTAAACTCTGGATCAGGGCCCCCTTTCCTCTTAGATTGTAAGCTCTGGAGCAGGGTCCTAAGAGGAGAGGGACCCTGCACAAGAGCTTACCATCTAAGAGAAATATTGTAAGCTCTGGAGCAGTGTCCTTTCTCTTAGATTGTTAGCTCTGGAGCAGGGTCCACTCTCCTCTTAGATTGTAAGCTCTGGGGCAGGGTCCTTTCTCTTAGACTGTAAACTCTGGAGCAGGGTCCACTCTCTTAGATTGTAAACTCTTGAGCAGAGTCCCCTCTCCTCTTAGATTGTAAGTTCTGGAGCAGGGTCCCCTCTCTTAGATTGTAAACTCTGGAGCAGGGTCCACTCTCCTCTTAGATTGTAAACTCTGGTTCAAGGTCTCCTCTCCTGTTAGATTGTAAGCTCTGGTGCAGGGTCTCCTCTCCTTTTAGGACCCTGCTCCAGAGTTTACAATCTTTCTCCTCTTAGATTGTAAGGTCTGGAGCAGGGGCCCCTCTCCTGTTAGATTGTAAGCTCTGGAGCAGGGTCCCCTCTCCTCTTAGATTGTAAACTCTGGAGCAGGGTCCCCTCTCCTCTTAGATTGTAAGCTCTGGAGCAGGGTCCCCTCTCCTCTTAGATTTTAAGTTCTGGAGCAGGGTCCCCTCTCCTCTTAGATTGTAAACTCTGGAGCATTGTCCTTTCTGTTAGATGGTAAACTCTTGAGTAGGGTCCCCTCTCCTCTTAGATTGTAAACTCTGGTGCAGGGTCCTAAGAGGAGAGGGGACCCTGCTCCAGAGTGTACAATCTAAGAGGAGAGGGGACCCTGCTCCAGAGTTTACAATCTAAGAGGAGAAAGATTATAAACTCTGGAGCAGTGTCCTAAGAGGAAAGGGGATCCTGCTCCAGGGCCTACAATCTAAGAGGAGAAAGGACCCTGCTCCAGAGCTTACAATCTTTCTCCTCTTAGATTGTAAACTCTGGAGCAGGGTCCCCTCTCCTCTCTCTGTAAGCTCTGTAAACTCTCCTAAATAAAGACACTGGCACCAAGCTTAATAAAAAAGTATTTATTTGACAATCATTACCTTTTTTCCTGTGGCCCATAGGAGCAGCTACATCTCAGCCCTGCCTCTCCCAGCATGCAAAGTGAGTGAGAACACGTGGTGGATTGGAGATGGAGTGGGGATGTGACACTGGTGCAGCCTAGTGGAGAGCCCAGGAACTGCAGCGTGCAGTGAATAAATTATCATAATTTAAGCCTGTTGATCCAAGGGGGGGCAAGTGCCCCCCTTGCCCCATGCTGTGGACGCCCATGCTTACCGGTTAAACCCTCTGGACTACCCATCTGAGTACCCATCTGATTACCCTCGCAAGTACCCATCTGGAAACACTCCTGTGTACTATATCCAAACCTCTGTTATACCGGTAACCTCCATTCATTTGTTTCCCGTTCCTCCTATTTGGATTTAATGTGTATGACCCCTGGCAATGGACTTCTGATTATTCTGTGATCTGTATCCCAAGATTTCTGCCTGATACCCCGACTACGAGACTGCCTAACCCTATATCTGGATACCTTGCCATGGACATTATTATTTATCTGTCTAGTTAGTATTCTGTCATTTTCTATCCAGTATCTGCCCCTATTTAGTTCAGTGTATATTCAGTTCCCTCCTGTGTTTCCTATTTTCATCTAGCATATCCTGCTCTTTGCTTCTCCTTTATAAGTATCTAGTTTCTCCTCGCTACTCCCAATCTCGCTACCCTCAGCCATCCTTCTTGCTTCAGTCCCCTTTTCTGTGTCTTCCCTCTGCTATAGTTTGTTGCCTTTCTTCTAATGTCTCTGAAATTCAGTTCTTCTGTTTATTTGCTTCAACCCTGTTCAGTATTATATTAATAAAGCACTTGATTAGTCCTACAACCTGCCTCTTTCATATGCTTCACTGCATATTGGGCTCACAACCGCAAAATGTGTACAGCTCAGCACGACAAAAGCACCGGCTGAAGTCAAAGTGATTGCACAGAATATGCAGACTCTTGATGCATTTAACAAATTATTTTATGCACCTGTTTGTGTCAATAACAAATTTCAGATGATGGGAATGTTAGACTCAGGATCTATGGCGTGTATCTTCAGTGAGGAAGCAGAAAAGAAGATGCTGAGTGTGAAGGTGCTGCAGGAGTCTATAGCAATGTCACAAGAGATTATGCTAATAGGATGTGGAGGTAAAGCAACCAAGCCCAAATGTATATATGAAGTTGAACTGAAAGTGTACTGTGAGAGATGTATGGTTCCTGTTTTAGTCGTGCCTGGACAAAAGGGACGACTTGATCATCGGTACCAACGTGATCAGGTTCCTGATGCACAGGATGAAGATCAGTGATGACTAATGGAGGATACTGTCTAGCAATGCCACAGAATCCTGAAAACTACCATGATGTTTTCTCAAAACATGCCTTGGATTACGGAGAAGTTAGAGGCTTCGTGCACCGTATCCGTTTGACAGATGATCGTCCATTCCATTTGCCATACCGTCCAGTACCACCTGCTCACTACCAAAAACTACGCCAAGTTCTTTCCGAAATGGAGGAGCAAGGAATAATTCGAAAATCAGTGAGTATGCTTCGCCTTTGGTACTCGCTTGGAAGAAGGATGGTGGGCTGAGAATTTGCACAGATTTCAGATGGTTGAACGCTCGAACTATCAAGGATGCACACCCACTCCCACATCAGTCGGACTGCCTGGTCGCATTGGGCGGAAATACACTCTTCAGCACTATGGATCTAACATTAGGCTTTTATAACATCCCCATGGCTGAAGAAGATAAGAAATACACAGCTTTCACAACTCCAGTAGGACTCCATGAGTAGAACAGAATGCCTCAGGGACTGTGTAATAGTCCAGCATCCTTCATGCGGATGATGAGGAGTATAGAGTCGAATTTCAGCAGCCTGCTGTGTTCCTTGGATGACTTGTTAGTATTTGCACCCAAAGAAGAAGCAGCTTTGGTGCGATTGGAGATGGTGTTTCAGCGATTGAGGGACTACAATCTCAAGTTAAGTCCGAAAAAGTGTCATCTGATGCAGGCATCTGTCAAGTTCCTAGGACACATCATCAATTAAGATGGAGTTTCTGTTGATCCTTCGAAGGTAGAAGTCATTGCCAAACTGTCAAAATCTGATCTTATGGAAGAAGATGGATGCACACCGTCCATACGAAGAATCAAGTCCGTTTTAGGAATGATCCTCTATTACCAACATTTATTCCAAACTGTTCGTCCATATCTAAGCCACTCTTTTCCCTTACAAAAGGACAGAGGAGAAGAACAAAGAACAAAACAGGAGTTAAAGCAGGCACTTACAGAAAGCTAAAGTCAACTGACTGGACTCCAGAGTGTGATGAACCTTTATTCTAAATATCTCTTTAATATCTGATAACATACCAAAGAAAGGGTACATGTTACTTGTGTAAAAAATGTATAAGGAATATGTGAATTTCATTCAAAGTATTCTGTACCAGACCATTGTATGTTGTACAAGGCAGCATATTGTTCTACGGATATCTAGGACTTGATCAACCTTAGGTGTTCCTTAACCTATATATAGAACTATGAAATACGTTACATTTAAGTCTGGTTCAGTAGGACCAGTGTGTGTTAAATGGTCAGGATATTAGCGGAATTCAAGAGGGGTGAATGTAACAGATGTAAATATGTGTGTGTCTTTAAGAGCACAATGTGTTTGTATTCCACTAATATCCCTTCATTTTAGATAAACTCCTGTAGAATTGTAAATGTCTTTCTCAAAGGATTCTTTTGTTTTGTTTTTTTTTGTTACTTTGAGCAGTCGTTTAGGAGGGGATTATCATATGCAGTGAGGTATGACCTCATCCCCTGTCAGCCTGGGCTTTTCTTCAGAGCAGGAGGAGCTGCTTTGGAGGTAGGAGGTATACATGTGCAGGCACTCAGATTCTCATTCCTTAGAGTTCTAAACCCATGTAAAAGTTCTCCAAAACTGTTTCTGTGTTTAGATTTAATCTTATATATGTGTAGGTTTTATGTTAGTTCCTCTAGGAGGTTCATGTAATCTTAATTTTTGGGTAGTTTGCACTTATACAGAGTAAAACAGCTCTATTGTTTAGCACAGGACTTTGATTGTAAAATATCAGCACAACAAGTGATAAACCTAGTTGGAGATACAGGGGTCCAAATGCCAATCAATACAGACATACAGGGTTATTAAAAGAGATCCGAATTGCTGGCGAAAGGTAACTTTCCTGGCCATTCGGCTATTTGGAGAGCAGGCAGTTCGCCAAATCCTGACAAATTGCCTGCACATACGGTGCCTGTTCGTTGCCTGTTCAAGGGCAGTGAAATCCCCATAGGGAAGCAATGCTTTGTCTATTCAGAGAACAAAACCCAGCAGTGAAAAGTTGCCGAATTGCCCTGCTGTTCGGTGGTTTCATTCGACAGGTTTATTCAGGCGAATCCCATAGGCTTCAATGTTAAAAATATTCCCGTTTTAAATCAATATCTAATAAACAATTGATTAATCCTATGCTTGATCTGTGCAGGTGGAGGTTACAGAGGATATTTTCATGCCGTGTTATTTATATGTGTCTTATTCAGGAATGATTTGTTTTATTCCCATTTTTATGTTTTATTTGTATTTCCTTGTTGAATTTATGTATTTTCTTTTTGTATATATATATGTACAATATATATTTATTGTAATGCGACTATATAATCCAGCATCCTCAGAGCACGAGGAGCTGCTTTGGAGGTGGAAGTTACAGAGGATATTTTCATGCCATGTTATTTATATGTGTTTTATTCAGATCCACCAGATTAAAACTGCATGTTTGCAGTGATGCAGTTGCCAGTCTCATCCTTGATGCACAACAAGACACAACACAATGTAGAGTCCATTACAAATGGGCAGCGAGGGTGTAGGCTGGTTACACATGCTCTGGCCTTTCCAGTGATACCTCACATGACCGTGTAGCTGCTATGGAGTTGGAGATACAGGGGTCCAAATACCAATCAATGCAGACATACAGGGTTATTCAAAGAGATCCGAATTGCTGGCGAAAGGTAACTATGACGGAATGGAGATGTTGTTCCGCCTGCGGGTGTGCTCTATCTGCGTGACCCCCGTCGCTTACCGCTGGCCCGACTACCGAGTGACGCGCACTCGGCGTCTCGTGCGGCCTGGCGTGACCCTGGGGAAGGGTTAGCGGGCGGTGGAGGGGACCCTGCCTAGAACCAGCCCGACCACTGAGCCATACGGCACTCAGCGTCCCGAGCAGCTGGTTCACTGACCTTGTGGGTGTGGAGTGCGTCTGCGGGCGCCGTGCGAATCTGGGGATCGGATCTGCCGCGGAGGAATATTCGGATCTGATTGCGGAGGAATATTCGGATCTTATGTGGAGGAATATTCGGATCTTTAAACGGAGGAATCTTCGGATCTTACGGGAGCGGCTGAATCTTCGGATCTGATCACCGCTCACTTGGTATACCGAAGCGCGGTACGCGGCCGCGCCTTCGGTTCTGATCTTAAGTCCGTTCTGATCTTAAGTCCGTTCTGATCTTAAGTCCGTTCTGATCTTAAGTCTGGACACCGCACCCTGAGACCGCGCGGGATGCTCAGACAGTATATGCGGCGGAGAGTAAAGGACATCAGGCGAGGCTGGATGCACTGGAAAATCTGAGTTTATTTTTCACATCACATACATTTATCACTTTACACAATTAGGAATACAATGGGAATCCCTGCCCGCCCACACAAGTCCCATTGGCCCTCGCTGGCAGGAGGCACCCGGGCCCCGATTCGTATTGGCCATTACGAATCGGGGAGTTGCCGATTCGGCCATTTTAAGATCCGAATATTCTGATCTGAACCACGAGGCGATCAGAAAATGGCGGCGGGCAAGGCAGACAAAGGGAAAATACATTTCGCAATAAACCAACGGGGACACTTTATTACACCACACAATCACATCTAAATAAACGTACTTATAAAACCGGGTGCGTGCCACCGCACCTAAGTGTCCATGGCCACCACTGTCATGGTGCACCGCCCCTGGCTGAGGGTGCTGGGCCATTCCGTGACAGTAACTTTCCTGGCCATTCGGCTATTTAGAGAGCAGGTAGTTCGCCAAATCCTGACGAATTGCCTGCACATACGGTGCCTGTTCGTTGCCTGTTCGAGGGCAGTGAAATCCCCATAGAGAAGCAATGCTTTGTCTATTCAGAGAACAAAAACCAGCAGTGAAAAGTTGCCAAATTTCCCTGCTGTTCGGTGGTTTCATTCGACAGGTTTATTCAGGTGAATCCCATAGGCTTCAATGTTAAAAATATTCTCGTTTTAATCCAATATCTAATAACCCATTGATTATAATATTCTGCAGTAAAAAGTCTATTTGTAGATATTTTGGAATTTTTTTGCAAAATTTTTTTTTTTAAATCGTTTTTCCTTTTTTCTGTAACAGCCCTTTTTATTATCATTCATTTGAGTTTATATGTAAATTTCAGACATTTTCATTCTGTAGTTTCTTTGCAAACAGAGTTTCACTTTTCAAACATTCAAGCGTACTTTTTTTTTTCACTCCATTTGTCTGCGGTGTCAGCTTTTTCCAGTGACTGCTCTGTGATCGACGGCTGCTCAGGTTTCTCCGGCGTGTTCGGCGGGGTAATCCAGATGTTTTTTTTGGGTTTCGGTGTGCGTTCGCCGGGTTTTACGGTGAGTGTTTGGAGGCTTTGCGGCGGCTTTTCCCTGCACTACGATAGCTCTGTGGTGCTTGCTGAATACACCACAGGGTCGCCAAAATGGGATCACCGAATTGCACAGGATTGAAGAGAACAAAAAGTCACCGAACGCGCGGTGACTTTTTGATTCTCTTTGAATAATCCTGGTAGTTATCCTTTTTCTGGGGCATGGGACTAGAGCTGCTGCTCCATCAGCCCCTCTGTTAATCCGGCCATGGCTAAAGGAAACATTTTGCGCGAGTCGCTAAAATTTAGCGCCTGAACCGTTCTCTCAGTGTAGTATCCGTTTTTCCAAAGTAGCACAAACCACATGGACAGGAAATTTTGTAAATAACGTACACAGTTGTGCATGTAATGCGATGTTAAATACAGTAGGAGTGTTTCTTATGGGGGTGGTTAAAGCGAGTGCCTGATACCATATGGCTGCATGTAACACACCCTAGGCATTTGAAGCAGCCGTTGTTTCTCCGTGCTGTCACCTGATCTTAACAGTGTGTTGGGTCAGTTTTCACCAACATATCCCTTAAGTTTCTCAGGCGGCGATAGCTCATCATTGGTCTGGTTCTAAGGCTCTCTGGTAAGCTCGTGCCTCGAGTAAGCATGGGCCAATTGCGGTGAATTGTTCTCTGTACTTCATGGGAGAATGGTGAAAAAGTTGTGGTAAAGGTTGAACCAACGATTTTCTTAGGTTTTTTGATAATGCCTTTGCACTTATCCAGTGCTCACTGTATTGTAAATTGATAATATCCACGTTCCCTAAACCTTATCCACATTTCTTTAATCTGAAGATCAATATTTGACAGATTTGAGTTGTTTCTGTAGACAGGTAAAAATTGTGTATATGGTATCGACTCCTTCAGGTGCATAGGATGGGAACTATTGGCATGAAGAATTATGTTAAGGTATGTTGTTTTTCTATACAGCGTATACTGGAGTGAATTCTCATTCCGATAGATACGAACGTCCAGGAAGTCAACCGTAGTCACACTTGCCATTGTAGTGAGTTTGATTGGAGTTTCCTACGAGTTAACATATGAAATGGTGTTTTCAGCCTCCTGCGGTTCTTGATTAATGACCATAAGAATATCGTCAATGAAACGGGTATAAAAAAGTAACTTATTACCAAACAGCGGAATAATATGTTCATTCTCAAAGTGGTGCATATATGAATTTGCGTACATAGGTGCTACCGTAGACCCTATGGATGTCCCCGTGGTCTGTACCATTTATGTTCAAACCTGGAATAGTTGCAACTCAATACAAGATGTAAGAGCTCCAGGACATATTCCATGGGGGGGGGCATTATATCCCTCCTTCCATAGGAATCACAGTATAGAGTCTTTTCAAGTCATACGTAAGGATTGTAATCGGGCCCTTAGGTAGCTTGCAGCAATTCCTGTGTATCTTTTAAACATGTATCGAGGGATTGTACTGGGTTTTTAAACAAAAAATCACGCCACTTGGACAATGGTTCCAGTAATCCCCCCACAGCCCAGCCAAGACTATGGGTCGTCCCGGGGGGCAAACGGGGTCCTTGTGTACCTTGGGAAAGTTAAGGGATATGTTGGTGAAAACTGACTCAACACACGATTATGATCAGGTGACAGCGCGGAGAAACAACGGCTGCTTCAAATGCCTAGGGTGTGTTACATGCAGTCAGGGCCGTAGGAAGGGCGAGGCGAGTGAGGTACGTGCCTCGGGCACAGCTGTGAAGGGGCGCAGCCATGGCTCGAGTCCTGCGGGAACGCTGCGGGAACGCTGCGGGAAAGCAGGTTGCGGGAACCTGCGTTCTCGCAGCATTCCCGCAGGACTCGAGCCATGGCTGCGCCCTTTCACAGCTGTGAAGCTGTGGCCCCCCAGCCCGAAACGATTGCCGGTGGCCGCGTACTTCCTGCTAGAACGGCCGCTGCCAGGAAGTGCAGCCGCTCGCCTGTTTCATCGATCCCAGGCCAGCGGCTGCACTTCCTGTCAGTGGCCGTTCTAGCAGGAAGCACGCGGCCGCCGGCAATGAGAGGTGAGCTGGGGGCACTATCCATGAGACCTGGGGGCAGTACCGGCTGGGTGGAGTAGAGGTAATGTCACCGCTCTGCATGGAGAGAGCCTGTGGAGACATGGGTTCGATCCCAGTGAGCAACCTCTCCAGTAAGTGTCCTTGGCAAGACACCTAACGGTACATACTCGCCACCCAGGACATACTTGAAAATGAGAGAAATCTCAATGTATCCTTCCTGGTAAAATCCTTTCACACTCCAATATCCATGAGACCTGGGGGCACTATCCATGAGACCTGGGGGCAATATCCATGAGACATGGGGGGCACTATCCATGAGACCTGGGGGCATTATCCATGAGACCTGGGGGCATTATCCATGAGACCTGGGGGCATAATCCATGAGACCTGGGGGCAATATCCATGAGACCTGGGGGCACTATCCATGAGACCTGGGGGCCACTATCCATGAGACCTGGGGGCACTATCCATGAGACATGGGGGCACTATCCATGAGACCTGGGGGCAATATCCATGAGACATGGGGGCAATATCCAGGAGACCTGGGGGCACTATCCATGAGACCTGGGGGGCAATATCCATGAGACCTGGGGCCATATCCATGAGACATGGGGGCAATATCCAGGAGACCTGGGGCAATATCCATGAGACATGGGGGCAATATCCATGAGAGCTGGGGCAATATCCATGAGACATGGGGGCAATATCCAGGAGACCTGGGGGCACTATCCATGAGACCTGGGGGGCAATATCCATGAGACCAGGGGGCATATCCATGAGACCTGGGGGCATTATCCATGAGACCTGGGGGAACTATCCATGAGACCTGGGGGCAGTATCCATGAGACCTGGGGGCAATATCCATGAGACCTGGGGGCAATATCCATGAGACCTGGGGGCAATATCCATGAGACTGGGGGCACTATCCATGAGACTGGGGGCATTATCCATGAGACCTGGGGGCAATATCCATGAGACCTGGCACACTATCCATGAGACCTGGGGGCACTATCCATGAGACCTGGGGGCAATATCCAGGAGACCTGGGGGCAATATCCATGAGACATGGGGGCAATATCCAGGAGACCTGGGGGCAATATCCATGAGACCTGGGGGCAATATCCATGAGACATGGGGGCAATATCCAGGAGACCTGGGGGCACTATCCAGGAGACCTGGGGGCACTATCCATGAGACCTGGGGGGCAATATCCATGAGACCTGGGGGCATATCCATGAGTCCTGGGGGCATTATCCATGAGACCTGGGGGAACTATCCATGAGACCTGGGGGCACTATCCATGAGACCTGGGGGCAATATCCATGAGACCTGGCACACTATCCATGAGACCTGGGGGGCACTATCCATGAGACCTGGGGGCAATATCCATGAGACCTGGGGGCACTATCCATGAGACCTGGGGGCACTATCCAGGAGACCTGGGGGCACTATCCATGAGACCTGGGGGGCAATATCCATGAGACCTGGGGGCATATCCATGAGACCTGGGGGCATTATCCATGAGACCTGGGGGAACTATCCATGAGACCTGGGGGCATTATCCATGAGAGCTGGGGCAATATCCATGAGAGCTGGAAGCAATATCCATGAGCTGGGCCATATCCATGTGAACTGGGGCAATATATACCCATATGAGCTAGGGTCAATAATATCCATGTGAACTGGGGAAAATAGTCTGGGGGCTCAGTGCTGTGTATATTTTTCTGGGGGGGTGTATATTATGCTAAATGTTCTTTTGCTATACGTGCATGTATTCTGTGTGGACTGTATTTGTACATGTACTGTGTGTGCACTATATATGTAGGGCCCAATCACCTCCTTAACGCTAGCACTCACACATGTGAGCATTGGTGCTAGGTTAAATGAGGTTACTGCATGCTGCCCATATCACATCCTAGCACAGAACCCTCATATTACAATCCCAACGGTAACAGGTTAAAAATTCCAGGAGATTGTGCTTTTCAGCGCGAGGTTACTGTACTTTGCGCCACTGGTGTATTTTGGCCCAGGCCTAGGGCGGCACTTTCCAGGGGGCGGCGGCCCGCACTGGGTGGCCCCACCCCATAAAAAAGAAAAACTTTTTTTTTTTTCACGTTTGCAAAGTGTTTTACCAGGGAGGATACATTGAGATTTCACTAATTTACACTTTCAATTTCACTTTCCAGGGGGCAGCAAAAAACCTCACCACTAAATGACGGATCACAGAGCACTGAAATGACGCCAACGTTTTGGTGTTCTGTAGTTCCCTGCACTTAGGAGAATAAAATTTCCCCACCCTGCAGTGAATTCACCATTCACCGCAGGGTCCCCAAAGTGCATGGAGTCGGCCGCTGAATGCTGCCACTGCAAACCCGTGGCCTGCTGTTTCCAAAAGAACTACTGAACGAAAATGTCTGGAATTTACATATAAGATCCTATGATTGATAATAAAAAGTTCTGTTACAGAAAAAAGAAAAACTGCTATTAAAAAAAAGGGGGGGGGCAATTTTGCCCAAAAAATTTTGAAAAATGACTAAAAGGTACTAAAAAAAATCAATAAGTAAAGACTTTTTACTGCAGATTAAAATAATAAATGATTTATTAGATATTGCATAAAAATGGGAATATTTTTAACATTGAAACCTATGGGGTTCACCTGAATAAACCTGCTGATTGAAACCACCGAACATCAGGGCATTTCACTGCCATTTCTCTGAGTCTCAGTACCACATGACTGGCTGAACCACGTGAAATGCACACGTGCAGCTGCCCGCCCTTTCGTTAACACAGACTCTATTCTGGACTGAACACCCACCGGGAAGGGAATCAAAGCTACAGTGCACCCTCTGGCAGTGGCACCCCACTGCTGACAAGATGGCTCCACAGCATAATTGCTGTGTGCTCATATACACTCGGTTTGCTGGGAGTTTTACTGCAGTGGATTCTGATGCACTCATACACACCGCACATTGCATTGCTGGGAGTTTTATTGCTGTGGATTCTGATACGCTGACACACACCACACATTGCATTGCTGTGAGTTTTATTGCTGTGAATTCTGATGCACTCATACACACCGCACATTGCATTGCTGGGAGTTTTATTGCTGTGGATTCTGATACGCTGACACACACCAAACATTGCATTGCTGGGAGTTTTATTGCAGTGGATTCTGTGATACACACTGCATATTACTGTGAGTTTTATTGCCCTGGAGCTCTGGGATACGCTCATACACACTGCACATTACTGTGAGTTTTATTGCTGTGCAGTTCTGTGATATGCTCATACACACTGAACATTTCTGTGGGTTTTATTGCTGTGCAGCTCTGATATGCTCATACACAGTGCCCATTTCTGTGGGTTTTATTGCTGTGCAGCTCTGTGATATGCTCATACAGTTGTGTTCAAAATTATTCAACCCCCAATGCTGTAAAGGGTTTTAGGGAATTTAGTGTACATTTGTAATTGTATTCAGAATGAAATCCTACAAGGACTTTTTAAAGAACCATATGCAACTAAAATGACATCAATTGGGTTTGTAATACAGTAGTAAATGTTTCTTTTGTGAATTCTTCATTGACACAATTTTTCAACCCCTTAAAGACTACCACTCTGAAGAACAGAGGTTCATTCAAGTGTTTTCAGTCAGGTATTGAAAACACCTGTGGATGTCACGGAGCAGCAATAAAGCATAATAAGCACCAATTAGGCAGCTTTAAAATGACTGTGATACTCAGCTCCTTCTAGACATTTACTGGTGTGGTTACAAACATGGTGAAGTCAAGAGAATGGTCCAGGAAGACAAGAGAAGAGGTGATTACTCTTCACAGGAAGGGCAATGGCTATAAGAAGATTGCAAAGATGTTAAACATACCAAGAGAGACCATAGGAAGCATCATTCGCATATTCAAGGCAAAGGGCACTGTTGAAATGCTACCTGGTCGTGGCAGAAAGAAGATGCTGACTTCGACTGCTGTGCGCTACCTGAAGTGTAGAGTGGAGAAAAGTCCCCGTGTGACTGCTGAGGAACGGAGAAAAGATTTGTCAGATGTGGGTACTGAAGTTTCAGCTCAGACAATACGGCGCACACTGCGTAATGAAGGCCTCCATGCCAGAACTCCCAGGCGCACCCCCCTTGCTGTCTCCAAAGAATAAGAAGAGTCGACTGCAGTATGCCAAAAGTCATGTGGACAAACCACAGAAGTTTTGGGATAGTGTTCTGTGGACTGATGAAACAAAATTAGAACTGTTTGGGCCCATGGATCAACGCTATGTTTGGAGGAGGAAGAACAAGGCCTATGAAGAAAAGAACACCTTGCCTACTGTGAAGCATGGCGGGGGGTCAATCATGCTTTGGGACTGTTTTGCTTCTGCAGGTACAGGAAGCTTCAGCGTGTGCAAGGTACCATGAATTCTCTTCAGTACCAGGAGATATTGGAAGACAATGTGATGCAGTCCGTCACAAACCTGAGGCTTGGGAGACGTTGGACCTTTCAACAGGACAATGATCCCAAGCATACCTCCAAGTCCACTAGAGCATGGTTGCAGATTAAAGGCTGGAACATTTTGGAGTGGCCATCACAGTCACCTGACTTAAATCCGATTGAGAACCTCTGGTGGGACTTAAAGAAAGCAGTTGCAGTGCACAAGCCTAAGAATGTGACTGAACTGGAGGCTTTTGCCCATGACGAATGGGCGAAGATACCCATAGATCGCTGCAAGACACTTGTGTCAAGCTATGCTTCACGTTTAAAAGCTGTTATAACTGTAAAAGGATGTTGTACTAAGTACTAAGATTGAATGTCACTTGGGGGTTGAATAAAACTGATAATGATGTGACACAGAAAAGACATTTGTGGTTATTTCATTATAAATGTTATGTTATATTTGTCTGACCTACACGTGCCTCTTTGATTTAATTGTAAGCAAGATGACTGAATGATCAAAATCAATGTCAAACTGGCCAAAACACTCAATTTCAGTGGGGGTTGAATAATTTTGAACACAACTGTACAGTGGTGTATTTAGGTTTTGTGCTGCCCTAGGCCTGACTAAACTCGTGCACCCCATAATTTAAATTTGACACACCCCTTCCTGTCAAGGGCACACCTCTTCCTGGTTAATCCCCACCCTTCCTCTTTAAGCTCCACCTTTTCCTCTCTTTATATTAAAAGTGGATACCAAGTGCCTACTTGTATATTTTGTATACCATTTCAAATGTACCTATTGCGATAAATAAAATTATGAAATGTTTATATTCAAGCATTTTTACAAAGAACAGCCACGCATGTCAAGTGATCATACTGGATCACAGCCGCTCTAATTCTTTGAACAATAAAATCCACAGAAACCTGCACTGCATATGAGTGTATCACAGAGCTGCACAGCAATAAACCCACTGAAATGGGCACTGTGTATGAGCATATCAGAACTGCACAGCAATAAAACTCACAGTAATGTGCAGTGTGTATGAGCATATCCCAGAGCTCCAGGGCAATAAAACTCACAGTAATATGCAGTGTGTATCACTGAATCCACAGCAATAAAACTCCCAGCAATGCAATGTGCGGTATGTGTGTCAACAAATCAAAATCCACAGCAATAAAACTCCCAGCAATGCAATGTGCGGTGTGTATGTGTGCATCAGAATCCACTGCAATAAGACTCCCAGCAAACCGAGTGAATATGAGCACACAGCAATTATTTATTCTATATTTACCGGCCTCCGTCTGCGGTAGGGCTGTGTGCAGAGTCAGCAGGGACTGTACGGACTCAGGATCGCGGCTGTGTCTGTGCGTGGAGCCATCTTCTCAGCAGTGGGGTGCCACTGCCAGAGGGTGCACCGTGGCTTTGATTCCCTTCCGGTGGGTGTTCAGTCCTGAATAGAGTGAGAGTCCGTGTTCATGAAAGGGCGGGCATCTGCATGCGTGTCACGTGGTTCAGCCAGTCAGGTGGTACAGAAAAAAATAAGTAAACTCCGTACCACCTGACTGGCCGGACCGCGTGACCTGCACGCACGCAGCCTCACCAGGAGCCAGGCAGCTCAATGACAAATTTCTATCACTGCAGTGCTGGTTAAGGAAAGGTCCACTTTAAACAGCAGTAAGCAGACAGGGCTTCATATTCTGCTGATACCCCCTTTACCTGCCATTTACTGTCATCTTCTCTCTCTGCACACAAATCACGTCCCCCTCCCCTCTCCTAGAGCTGCTGCGGGGCAGGGTAGGAGCTATGGAAGGAGGAGAGGGGGATTTTTATTCTATTCGATTTTATTCTGTATGCAAACGCCCTGCTCCGCTGCTCGTTGTTTGAGAACACAGCTCAAAGCTGACACACAGTGACAGTGGCACCTCCTAGTACCCCCTAATGACACTCAAATAATCACTGGTACCTGGGGTGGTCCACCCTCTGCCACTCCCCTAAGTACACCACTGCTCTGTGATATGCTCACACACAAGTTTGGTGAACTGCCAGCAAGTACGGTACTGTTTGAAGGCATTGCAAATCCCAATAGAGAAGTAATGGTTAATCTATTCAGAGAACACCAAACAGCAGAGAAATGGCAGTGAAATGCCCTGATGTTCGGTGGTTTCAATCAGCAGGTTTATTTAGGCGAACCCCATAGGTTTCAATGTTAAAAATATTCCCGTTTTTATGCAATATCTAATAAACCATTTATTATTTTAATCTGCAGTAAAAAGTCTTTGATTTTTTTAGTACCCTTTAGTCATTTTTCAGCAAAATCCCCCCCCCCTTTTTTTTTAATAGCGGTTTTTCTTTTTTCTGTAACAGAACTTTTTATTATCAATCATAGGATCTTATATGTAAATTCCAGACATTTTCGTTCAGTAGTTCTTTTGAAAACAGCAGGCCACGGGTTTGCAGTGGCAGCATTCAGCGGCCGACTCCATGCACTTTGGGGACCCTGCGGTGAATGGTGAATTCACTGCAGGGTGGGGAAATTGTATTCCCCGAAGTGCAGGGAACTACAGAACACCAACATGTTGGCGTCATTTCGGTGCTCTGTGAGTAACCCATTTAGTGGTGAGGTTTTTTGCTGCCCCCTGGAAAGTGAAAGCCTAGGCCTTGCCTACCCAGGACATACTTGAAAATTAGTGAAATCTCAACGTATCCTTCCTGGCAAAATACTTTGCAAAAGTAAAAAAAAAAAAAAAAAACATTTATTTTTTTTAGGGGTGGGGCCACCAGTGCGGGCCGCCGCCCCCTGGAAAGTGCCGCCCTAGGCCTTGTTGGCCTAGGCCAAAATACCCCACTGTGTATATATATGTGTATGTATGTGTATATATATATATATATGTGTATGTATGTGTGTGTGTGTATATATATATATGGTGGATGAAGGTGGTCATTGGTATGGTGTGCTCTATTTTGGTGTTTTGTATATGAAGTCTTAGATGCACCCGCTTGTGTTGCAAGTTTAGGTTGAGTGCAACCCACCCTGTGGTTTGTTTTTTATATACATATGTGTGTCTTTCTATGAAAATGGTGGATGAAGGTGGTCATTGGTATGGAGTGCTCTGTTTTGGAGATATAAATATATATATATATATATATATATATATATATATATATTAGGCCGTGTTAGTCCAGATGCCAAAATCACGAGAATAGCAGTCTGTAGCGATACCTTTTTTATTGGACTAACGTTACATTTAAAGTACAAGCTTTCGAGAGTGTTCCTCCCTTCGTCAGGTATAGAAGCTTACTGATCAGAATAGTAGAATTGAACATTGAGACATTCATAGGGCGCACAGTTGGGGTGTTAGATGTTGTACATCGCCAAATGGCATGGTCAGAGGGGAAAAAAAGAAAAAAGGAACATTTAATTGTCTCAGGCAAGATGCAATCATGTCCACTTCAAAGGGAATGTGAAAGGACAGAAAGAAAAAAAAAAGTGAGTATGGGGAAGACACAAAAAAATAGGAATTATGAATATTAGGGATGCACCGATACCACTTTTTTAAGACCGAGTACGAGTACCGATACTTTTGTTCAAGTACTCACCGATACCAATTACCGATACTTTTATTTTATGTCATGTGACGCTTTCCAATAAGAACAGACCTCCTATAAAGCCCCCAGGTCTCATGGATTTGCCCCAGCTCATGGATATTGCCCCAGCTCATGGATATCCTGACCCCAGCTCATGGATAATTGCCCCCCAGCTCATGGATAATTGCCCCCCCAGCTCATGGATAATTGCCCCCCCAGCTCATGGATAATTGCCCCCCCTGCTCATGGATATGCCCCCCTTGCTCATGGATATGCCGCCCCTTGCTCATGGATATGCCGCCCCTTGCTCATGGATATGCCCATATAAATAGAATTGTGGGGAATATCTAGAAAGTACAAACACAAGGACACTTCATTGTGCAACACTGTATGGCATATCTAACCACAGGCCCCTTGTTTTAGAATGCACTCACAGGATATAAATAGTAAATAGGCACATCAAGCATTGACGTATACTGGAACTTTACCACACTCTCCTGGATCTCCACACTGAATCGTAACTTGCCGCCGCAGGAAACATCAAGAGGGAGGCCGGTGGTGGTATTTGGATAATTTATTACAGTAGGTTCAACGCGTTTCGTCTGGCTAGTACCCAGACTTCATCAGGAATACATATAATACATAACTTTCTCCTTATATAGTGGATCGTCTCTCGTTTTTCGCGGGTATCCTAATTACTTCCGCGTTCCACCCTTGGAACGCACGCCCAGCGAAACCGGAAGTGATCATCGTGTTGCCGGAAATGATGTATCGCTTACTCTGGAAACTAACCGTCCCAGGAGCCTCTCTGTTCAGCGATCAGCGAAATTAGTGCGCAGATTTCTTGAGGCTTATTTTTAGATGGCGGCGGCCACCTCTTCCTTCTACTGGAATGTGATATCTTTAGTCCTCTTTTGGGAATATAGATCCCTTTACGCTCCATAGAGATAGAGCAAGGAAAAAATCACAAAACACAACAATTATTAGAAAAAGCACAATTATAATAAAAAACCTTTATTACCTAGTTAAAAGATAAAATTTTAAAACAATTTATTAAAAATTCCTTAAAAAACACACTTAATAAATTAAAAAAATATATATAGTGGAGAAACACACAATCATAGCCAGTGCTATAATTGATGCCTTGATACACATTGCACACATACAGAAAAAGAGATCATAAACAATTCTTTATATCTAAATCCACATTTAAACCTCCATATTGCCACGTGCCCATTTTAAAAATCCATTCAGTTTCTTTTTTAGCCAATAATTTCAAGTTATCACCCCCTCTCCAATTAGGTTTAATAATGTCAATAGCTATACATTTAAAAGTTCCTAAATTAAAATCAGGGCATTAGACCTAAAATACATACATCAATCAATAGGGAAGGTGGAGGAGAAAGAAGATACTCACTTTCCCCAAGAACCAAAGATAGAGCAGGAGGGTGGGTGAGAGTACCCCAACAGAAATATAAAGGGAAAAGTTTTTTAGGCATGGGAAAAGATCAAGGAAAGGGAGAGGACCCGGGGAGACGAGATTGGACCCACTCAAACCAATACTCCCCCCTGAAACCTCCAAAAAAGAGGTTCTTAACAGCCAGATCGGACTCAGAGGAGGATTAACAAAAAGTATATTAACTCAAAGTGGTATCAAAGGGAAGGGTATCTTTAATATATCAGGGGTGAATTTGACCCCAAGTGAATTAGCATTATTAGAAAAAGGTTTAAAATATGCCCCGACCAGAAAGATGGAAGGTTTTCCAGTATTTCTAGATGCACAACGATTCCAGAGACAATTAACTAGAAGACGTTTTTTTCTAAAGAAGGGAACAAATGTCTCCACTATTAATGAAGAGTCTTTAGACGCATTCACCCATTCAGGATTAAAAGCTAAATCAGATTTTTACCCAATATGGGAAAAGGGACATAATATAAAAGTGTTTATGGATCTAATACTAAAAGATTTCGATCAGTTGGAATCCAAACCATTCAAACAAAATCTAAATTTTAAAGAGAGACAAGCATGTAAAGAGTTAAAAGCCAACCATCAGTTGGTTATAAAACAGGCAGACAAGGGAGGGGGTACTGTTGTAATGTCCAGGGAATTTTATATGCAAGAGTCACTTCGATTATTAGGAGATAGGGATACATACCAAGTATTAAAAAAGAACCCTACTGTAGAGTTTATAAAGGAGTTAGAGTCACTACTGGTTAAAGGTAAACAAGATGGTATCCTTAGAGAGGAAGAGTTTAATTTTCTTTTTAACAATAAATGTAAAACAGCCATATTTTATTTTATACCAAAGATTCATAAAAATCAACAAAATCCCCCGGGAAGGCCCATTATTAGTGGGATAGACTCACTCACATGCCACTTGTCACACTATATAGATGGCTATTTACAGCCACTAGTTCAAAAAACTGAATCTTATCTAAGAGACACTAATCATCTCTTGGAAGAATTAGCCAAAGTGGTGTGGGAGGATGGTCTATGTATGGCTACCGTTGATGTTGCCTCCCTTTATACATCCATTCCACACTCAAAGGGAGTGGATGAGGTGACTAAATGTCTAGTGAAAGATGGGTCCTTAGTACCGGCTCAAATTTCTTTTCTGGCAGAGGCCATGAAGTTTGTCCTCAAACATAATTATTTTTGGTTCGAAAATACTTTCTATCTCCAAGTCTGTGGAACGGCCATGGGGACGAGGTTTGCCCCGGGCTACGCCAACTTGTACATGCATAGTTGGGAGCACCAACATGTGTGGTCTGGCGTGGCCGGGGGCGACCTCGTCCTATGGCGTCGTTTCATAGATGATGTTATCATAATATGGAGAGGAGATGAGATATCTCTGAGGAATTTTGTGGAATCATTAAATACGAATGAATATAATTTGAAATTTACCTCCAATATCAACAAACATAAGATTTTTTTAGATTTAACTATATATATAAAGAATGGGAAAATTGAAACAAAAACCTTTTTTAAAGATACTGACACTAATACTGCAATTGATAAACGCAGTTCTCATGCTGCTTATTGGCTAAATAATATTCCTAAAAGTCAATTAATTCGCTTAAAAAGGAATTGTTCAGAACAATCAATATTTCAAGCTCAAGCTGAGGATATTTTGGAAAGATACCAAAGTAAGGGGTACAAAAAAGACAAACTAAGGAAAGATCTGTTAGAAGTAGGGGGTAAGGATAGAAAAGAATTATTAATTAAAAAGAAAAGAAATGGGGAAGAATCAAAGGAGAAATTTAATTTTGCCTTTATTACCCAATTTAACCCCCACGCAACCAAATTAAGACAAATTCTGAAAAAACATTGGCATATTTTAGAAGCTGACCCTGTTTTAAAAGAAAAAATCCCTAAATCCCCAGTGGTTATTTTTAGAAGAGCCCAGAATTTTAAGAATATTTTAGCCCCAAGTCTCCTTCCAAAAATAGAAGGTAGTGACACGGGAATGTTTAACAATACGAAATTGAAAGGCTTTTTTAAGTGTGGCAAGTGTAAAGCCTGTATTCATCAAAATAAAAAAACGGTTAAATTTAAAAGTAATGTTACTAACAAAGAGTATGAAATTAAATCTTTTATGAATTGTGCAAGCAAAGGAGTGGTCTACCTATTAGAATGTTCCTGTGGGACGCAATACGTGGGAAGGACCACCCGAGAATGGAGAATTCGAATTCTGGAGCATTTAGGAAACATTAGACGGAATAAATTAGATCATAGCGTTCCGGTACACTGTAATCAATGCCCTGATTTTAATTTAGGAACTTTTAAATGTATAGCTATTGACATTATTAAACCTAATTGGAGAGGGGGTGATAACTTGAAATTATTGGCTAAAAAAGAAACTGAATGGATTTTTAAAATGGGCACGTGGCAATATGGAGGTTTAAATGTGGATTTAGATATAAAGAATTGTTTATGATCTCTTTTTCTGTATGTGTGCAATGTGTATCAAGGTATCAATTATGGCACTGGCTATGATTGTGTGTTTCTTCACTATATATATTTTTTTAATTTACTAAGTGAGTTTTTTAAGGAATTTTTAATAAATTGTTTTAAAATTTTATCTTTTAACTAGGTAATAAAGGTTTTTTTATTAAAATTGTGCTTTTTCTAATAATTGTTGTGTTTTGTGATTTTTCCCTTGCTCTATCTTTATGGAGCATAAAGGGATCTATATTCCCAAAAGAGGACTAAAGATATCACATTCCAGTAGAAGGAAGAGGTGGCCGCCGCCATCTAAAAACAAGCCTCAAGAGGTCTGTGCACTAATTTCGCTGATCGCTGAACAGAGAGGCTCCTGGGACGGTTAGTTTCCAGAGTAAGCGATACATCATTTCCGGCAACACGATGATCACTTCCGGTTTCGCTGGGCGTGCGTTCCAAGGGTGGAACGCGGAAGTAATTAGGATACCCGCGAAAAACGAGAGACGATCAACTATATAAGGAGAAAGTTATGTATTATATGTATTCCTGATGAAGTCTGGGCACTAGCCAGACGAAACGCGTTGAACCTACTGTAATAAATTACAAATACCACCACCGGCCTCCCTCTTGATGTTTCCTGCGGCGGCAAGTTACGATTCAGTGTGGAGATCCAGGAGAGTGTGGTAAAGTTCCAGTATACATCAATGCTTGATGTGCCTATTTACTATTTATATCCTGTGAGTGCATTCTAAAACAAGGGGCCTGTGGTTAGATATGCCATACAGTGTTGCACAATGAAGTGTCCTTGTGTTTGTACTTTCTAGATATTCCCCACAATTCTATTTGTATTGCTGTACCATTTAACGCCAGCTGGAAGGGGCGCTGTTGGGGAGTATTTCAGATACGTATTTATATGTATTTTCATTTCACTGTGTGTCACATCACAATTTGTATTTTTTGGTGTAATTCTCGCATGCAAGTGTGCCTTCCTATTGGTGTGACACAGGTGTCTTTTTGAAATTTTTGAAGTATTGCAACTAAATACACATTTACTATGCAAGCGATTTTTTCAGACTCCGAGAGGAGAGAAATAGACTCCAAAAAAGCCTATTTCAAGGGTCCCCTGGGCAAGGAGACAACACCCCGAGTATAAATAAACTCTTTGTGGATATGGAACATCTTATGATCAAAGAGACAAAAAAATGGTGGGAAATATCTTCCCTTGAACAATATATACATTCAGAGTTGATACCCAGAGGCCTGAGAGTTAATCACTCTCTAGCCTATGGCCAAGAGGATGATCAACTGGTGAATGAATGGCAGTCTGCCTTTAATGAATGTTCGTCAAAATGATTAATTCACTCATTTGTTATCAAAAAAGAACTCTAGAAAAACTTGAAAATAAAATAGGGGATGTAGAAAAGCAAATCATTGATAAAAATGAACCTATTTTGGCCCAAGAGAAATTTTCTGTTCTGAAAAACAATATAAAAAAAGTAGATGATATTGTAGCGAGAAGGAAAGCAGAGAAATTTAAGAGAGATCAAAAAGATTATAAAGAAGGGACGGCTCACTTTATGCATAAAAAGAAAATTGAATATAAACCATTCTATAAAACTAATAATCAAGACTTTAACTCATATGGTAGAAGGGAAGGTTTCAGGGGAGGAGAAAAAACACCAGGGGCCTATAAACCCACTAGGTTCAATAAACCCAATCAGTACAACAGACCAAATGACTATAAAAAAGAGGTTAATAGAGGTCAAATACATGAAGAAGGAGGAGCTAGACCTAAAATACATACATCAATCAATAGGGAAGGTGGAGGAGAAAGAAGATACTCACTTTCCCCAAGAACCAAAGATAGAGCAGGAGGGTGGGTGAGAGTACCCCAACAGAAATATAAAGGGAAAAGTTTTTTAGGTATGGGAAAAGATCAAGGAAAGGGAGAGGACCCGGGGAGACGAGATTGGACCCACTCAAACCAATACTCCCCCCTGAAACCTCCAAAAAAGAGGTTCTTAACAGCCAGATCGGATTCAGAGGAGGATTAACAAAAAGTATATTAACTCAAGGTGGTATCAAAGGGAAGGGTATCTTTAATATATCAGGGGTGAATTTGACCCCAAGTGAATTAGCATTATTAGAAAAAGGTTTAAAATATGCCCCGACTAGAAAGATGGAAGGTTTTCCAGTATTTCTAGATGCACAACGATTCCAGAGACAATTAACTAGAAGACGTTTTTTTCTAAAGAAGGGAACAAATGTCTCCACTATTAATGAAGAGTCTTTAGACGCATTCACCCATTCAGGATTAAAAGCTAAATCAGATTTTTACCCAATATGGGAAAAGGGACATAATAAAAGTGTTTATGGATCTAATACTAAAAGATTTCGATCAGTTGGAATCCAAACCATTCAAACAAAATCTAAATTTTAAAGAGAGACAAGCATGTAAAGAGTTAAAAGCCAACCATCAGTTGGTTATAAAACAGGCAGACAAGGGAGGGGGTACTGTTGTAATGTCCAGGGAATTTTATATGCAAGAGTCACTTCGATTATTAGGAGATAGGGATACATACCAAGTATTAAAAAAGAACCCTACTGTAGAGTTTATAAAGGAGTTAGAGTCACTACTGGTTAAAGGTAAACAAGATGGTATCCTTAGAGAGGAAGAGTTTAATTTTCTTTTTAACAATAAATGTAAAACAGCCATATTTTATTTTATACCAAAGATTCATAAAAATCAACAAAATCCCCCGGGAAGGCCATTATCAGTGGGATAGACTCACTCACATGCCACTTGTCACACTATATAGATGGCTATTTACAGCCACTAGTTCAAAAAACTGAATCTTATCTAAGAGACACTAATCATCTCTTGGAAGAATTAGCCAAAGGTGTGGGAGGATGGTCTATGTATGGCTACCGTTGATGTTGCCTCCCTTTATACATCCATTCCACACTCAAAGGGAGTGGATGAGGTGACTAAATGTCTAGTGAAAGATGGGTCCTTAGTACCGGCTCAAATTTCTTTTCTGGCAGAGGCCATGAAGTTTGTCCTCAAACATAATTATTTTTGGTTCGAAAATACTTTCTATCTCCAAGTCTGTGGAACGGCCATGGGGACGAGGTTTGCCCCGGGCTACGCCAACTTGTACATGCATAGTTGGGAGCACCAACATGTGTGGTCTGGCGTGGCCGGGGGCGACCTCGTCCTATGGCGTCGTTTCATAGATGATGTTATCATAATATGGAGAGGAGATGAGATATCTCTGAGGAATTTTGTGGAATCATTAAATACGAATGAATATAATTTGAAATTTACCTCCAATATCAACAAACAAATCATAGATTTTTTAGATTTAACTATATATATAAAGAATGGGAAAATTGAAACAAAAACCTTTTTTAAAGATACTGACACTAATACTGCAATTGATAAACGCAGTTCTCATGCTGCTTATTGGCTAAATAATATTCCCAAAAGTCAATTAATTCGCTTAAAAAGGAATTGTTCAGAACAATCAATATTTCAAGCTCAAGCTGAGGATATTTTGGAAAGATACCAAAGTAAGGGGTATAAAAAAGACAAACTAAGGAAAGATCTGTTAGAAGTAGGGGGTAAGGATAGAAAAGAATTATTAATTAAAAAGAAAAGAAATGGGGAAGAATCAAAGGAGAAATTTAATTTTGCTTTTATTACCCAATTTAATCCCCACGCAACCAAATTAAGACAAATTCTGAAAAAAGCATTGGCATATTTTAGAAGCTGACCCTGTTTTAAAAGAAAAAATCCCTAAATCCCCAGTGGTTATTTTTAGAAGAGCCCAGAATTTTAAGAATATTTTAGCCCCAAGTCTCCTTCCAAAAATAGAAGGTAGTGACACGGGAATGTTTAACAATACGAAATTGAAAGGCTTTTTTAAGTGTGGCAAGTGTAAAGCCTGTATTCATCAAAATAAAAAAACGGTTAAATTTAAAAGTAATGTTACTAACAAAGAGTATGAAATTAAATCTTTTATGAATTGTGCAAGTAAAGGAGTGGTCTACCTATTAGAATGTTCCTGTGGGACGCAATACGTGGGAAGGACCACCCGAGAATGGAGAATTCGAATTCTGGAGCATTTAGGAAACATTAGACGGAATAAATTAGATCATAGCGTTCCGGTACACTGCATCAATGCCCTGATTTTAATTTAGGAACTTTTAAATGTATAGCTATTGATATTATTAAACCTAATTGGAGAGGGGGTGATAATTGAAATTATTGGCTAAAAAAGAAACTGAATGGATTTTTAAAATGGGCACGTGGCAATATGGAGGTTTAAATGTGGATTTAGATATAAAGAATTGTTTATGATCTCTTTTTCTGTATGTGTGCAATTGTATCAAGGTATCAATTATGGCACTGGCTATGATTGTGTGTTTCTCACTATATATATTTTTTTAATTTATTAGTGTGTTTTTTAAGGAATTTTTAATAAATTGTTTTAAAATTTTATCTTTTAACTAGGTAATAAAGGTTTTTTATTATATTTGTGCTTTTTCTAATAATTGTTGTGTTTTGTGATTTTTTCCTTGCTCTATTTTTATGGAGCATAAAGGGATCTATATTCCCAAAAGAGGACTAAAGATATCACATTCCAGTAGAAGGAAGAGGTGGCCGCCGCCATCTAAAAATAAGCCTCAAGAGGTCTGTGCACTAATTTCGCCGATCGCTGAACAGAGAGGCTCCTGGGACGGTTAGTTTCCAGAGTAAGCGATACATCATTTCCGGCAACACGATGATCACTTCCGGTTTCGCTGGGCGTGCGTTCCAAGGGTGGAACGCGGAAGTAATTAGGATACCCGCGAAAAACGAGAGACGATCCACTATATAAGGAGAAAGTTATGTATTATATGTATTCCTGATGAAGTCTGGGCATAGCCAGACGAAACGCGTTGAACCTACTGTAATAAATTACCAAAAACCACCACCGGCCTCCCTCTTGATGTTTCCTGCGGCGGCAAGTTACGATTCAGTGTGGAGATCCAGGAGAGTGTGGTAAAGTTCCAGTATACATCAATGCTTGATGTGCCTATTACTATTTATATCCTGTGAGTGCATTCTAAAACAAGGGGCCTGTGGTTAGATATGCCATACAGTGTTGCACAATGAAGTGTCCTTGTGTTTGTACTTTCTAGATATTCCCCACAATCTTATTTGTATTGCTGTACCATTTAACGCCAGCTGGAAGGGGCGCTGTTGGGGAGTATTTCAGATACGTATTTATATGTATTTTCATTTCACTGTGTGTCACATCACAATTTGTATTTTTTCATGGATATGCCCCCCTGCTCATGGATATGCCCCCCTGCTCATGGATATGCCCTTGCTCATGGATATGCCCCCCTGCTCATGGATATGCCCAACTCTGTTCATGATATGCCCCCAGCTCATGGATCCCCCACCTCCACTCATACTTACCTTCCTTCAGAGCCGCCGGTAAAGTCTTTCCCGCGCGCGCGCGCTCCTTGGAAGGAACCCAGCCGCGACCACGTGGGACCATGTGATCGCGGCTGGGGTCCTTCCAACACGAGCGCGCCGCGGAACTTTCCGGCGTCGCTGAAGGAAGGTAAGTATGACCGAGAGCAGCTGCAGGGCCGGTCCGAATGCTCTATCGGCATTCGGACAGGCCCTGCAGCTGCTCACTTTGTTTAATACTTACCTTCCTTCAGCGACGCCGGGAAAGTTTCCGCACGCGCGCTCGTTGGAAGGACCCCAGCCGCGATCACATGGTCCCACGTGGTCGCGGCTGGGGTCCTTCCAAGGAGCGCGCGCGCAAAGACTTTACCGGCGGCGCTGAAGGAAGGTAAGTATTAAACAAAGTTAGGTGACCAGCTGCAGGGCCTGTCAGAATGCCGATAGAGCATTCGGACAGCTGCCGCAGCCCCTCGGATACCGGCAAGCCGGCTCAATGCAGGCTTCCGTTATCGGAAAAAAATATCGGGGGTACTGCAGGAGTACCAAGTACTCCTGCAGTACCCGGTATCGGCACCGATATCGATACTAGTATCGGTATCGGTGCAACCCTAATGAATATTATTTGACATTATTATAGTGGGTTAGAAAACCCGAATCTACATTAAGTCCTTGTTTTATACTGTTGAAATATGTGATCATTTTCATTTCATATGTTTTGCGTTCCTGGTGATCTTTAAAATGGCCTTTGAGGATTTTAATTCTGAGGTTTTGGATGGAGTGGCCTGCTAGATTGAAGTGATGTCCCACTGGGGTACAATATGTGTTTTCCTGGTGGTTCATGATGGAGTGTCTGTGCTGGTTCATCCTGGTGGTTCAGCGTGTGTATATATATGTCTGTATATATATATATATATATGTGTGTGTATATATATATATATATATATGTGTGTATATATATGTGTGTATATATATATATATATATATAACAATGTGCAATGTCAAACAGCAGCCGCCAAGGCCAGCAAAGTACTGGCATGCATTAAAAGGGGAGTTCACTCACGGGATGAAAACATAATTTTGCCTCTGTATAAATCAATGGTCAGGCCGCACCTTGAATATGCCGTGCAATTTTGGGCACCTGTCTTAAAAAAAGATATTATATCGTTAGAAAAAGTGCAGAGACGGGCAACTAAATTAATAAGGGGGATGGAAGGGTTAAGTTATGAGGAAAGACTAACAAGCTTAAACCTGTTTAGTTTAGAGAAAGGCGCCTTAGAGGGGATCTGATAACCTTATATAAATATATACGGGGCCATTATCAACCATTGTCTGATAACCTATTCATTAACAGGACTATACATAGGACAAGGGGTCATCCATTTAGACTGGAAGAAAGAAAATTTAGCTTAAAGCATAGGAAGGGTTATTTTACGGTGAGAACAATAAAGCTGTGGAATTCTCTGCCTGTTGAGGTGGTTGGGACAGAGTCTGTACAGACTTTTAAAAAACGACTGGATGACTTCCTGCAGACACAGAATATTAAGGGTTATAATATTTAATATGTGGGTAAAAGCTTCTTGATCCAAGGAGAAATCTGACTGCCATTCTGGGGTCAAGAAGGAATTTTTTCCCAGTATGTTGCATATTTCAGACTGGGTTTTTTGCCTTCTTTTGGATCAACAGCAGTAGGTTATGTGGGAGAGGCTGAACCCGATGGACGCATGTCTTTTTTCAGCCTATATAACTATGTAACTATGTAATATATTGTAGCGCTGTTTAAAAACTCTGTTGCTGTATTGCTCGGGTTTGGCCACCAGAGGGAGACAAGCGCAATATAAAGTATACTAGACACAATGGAACTACGTTTTCCATCATGCTTTGCGGCGGATACAGGAAGTGGGTGGGGAGAAAGAGAAGGACATCCGCAGCCTCGGTCGAAGAGCCAGTGTGAGCCGAGCGGTGAACAGAGTACGACGCATGTGAGACTGTGAGCGATTGTGACCAGGCCCGGAGAGCAGGCGCTGCCTTGCAGGCGCTGGGGATCGATACAGTGACTTGCTGGAGACCGAGTAATCCATCGCTGAGAGGTTTTGCACAGACACAGAGTTCCGGTATGGAACCCGAGTAAGGAGACCGTGATGATCCACTGGGAGTGCAGGCGGTAGGCCGTAGATCTTGTTGCAGAAATCGGACAAGCAGGAGAAGTGGATCTGGTGGCACAGAGTTCCAGTATAATCCAGCGGAGAGACATCCTTGATCGGGCAGCGGAACGGATTGTCTGGCGGATGGGTGAGAGGCCTTCCAGGCCACAGTCCAAGTTTAACGAAGCACGATGCAGTATTGTTTAAATCTACAGGGCCCCAACGTGACTAGTCGAAGATTTTCTAAATCCATTCACTGGCCAGTTGAATATAGTACCCGGGTACCTGAGCTCACACACACACACACCTTTTTGGGACATAACCTTCACGGGACTTACACTCAAGAAACGAAGGGGTTAAACTTTTCTTTTATCGCTGCGCGTTTCTCGCATTACGAAGTCCTGTCTTCTATATACCGGGTTTACATTATATATGCAACTTTATTGGGACCAGTAAAGTATATAATCTATAAAATCCACAACAGTGCTGGTGTATATTTATTCCCTAGTGCGGCGAGACTAACCCGAGGTTAAATTTAGCGGCTCCTCCGGGAGTGAGCGCTACACGTGGGGGCTCGTTTCCGGGATACAGTCTCTAGAATAAAACCGCATTTAAAGGGTTAATTATGGATCCAGACACTGATGCCAAATGGTGTGAGGAGCAAAGTAGTAAGATAGAGTTATGCATAGTCATGGATATTCCTGCAGACACTTGGGCCGAAGATCAGATTCGCCGGGCCGTGGCCGCGCTGACATCAGGGGTTAATCCTGGACATTAAAGCGAACCCAGATACCTCTCACATGTATGTTCTTTTTGAGTGGAGAAAGGGTGTTCCAGTGTGTTTTAAGGGCGCGAGCGTGAAGCTGACCGATAAGGTGGAAGTTCAACTGATTCAACCAAGTGCGCCAGGTGGCGACCCTGCGAGTGTTCCCGCGCCCAGTCCGCTGGCCATGATCGGGCCTGAATTTATAGTGGCTATTGGAGATTTGCTGGCTAAATGTCAAAGAACAAGCCCTCCACACACTAACTTTGGTTATCGACGGTTGAGAAATTTTACAGGAAACGTACCAACTCTGGCGGGAGAAGAAACCTTCGAAGAATGGGTAGAACAGGCGATGCAGGCTCTGGATGAGTGGGACGTCCCTGAAGCGCAGAAGAAGCAAAGAATTACTGAGAGCTTAAAGGGACCTGCGTCAGAGGCTGTCAGAAACCTAAAATTGAGTAAGCAAGACTGCACCGCTTTAGATTACCTAAACGTATTACAGGAAGTCTTTGGGCGAACAGAAAAGGCTGCTGAGCTCATGTACCAGTATGAACATACTTACCAGCGAAAAGGTGAGAAGATGACTGAATATATGAGGCGCCTAGATAAGAAGTATCTGGTGCAGAATCTTAAGAAAGGGGCCGAACAGGCCGAAATAGATAAAATCCGAATACAGCAGATCCTGAGGGGCGCTCAACCTCTAGATCCTGTGATGCTACAGCTGAGAACCCGAGAAGGTAACCGAGAATTGAAATACCTGGAACTGATCCGAGCTGTTAGAGAAGAGGCTCTACTGGAAGAAAAATCCTTTAGGAGAGGAGAAAGAGCTTACGCACAACCCGTGAGGCATAACGAATGTTTGCAAACTGAAGATGATTCATCAGATGCCTATGGATCCGAAGTAGATGGACAAGAGCATCTGTTAGTTCCTATATCCACAGAGAGTACTGCCAGAGAAACAACCCTTCCTGCATACAGTGAGTTACACAAGACCGTTAAGATGGTACAAGAAGCTCAAGCAGAGCTGAAACAAGCGCACACTGACCTGTGCCGAGTACTTTTGAAGGTAGCAGAGACGCAGACTGATATGCAGAAGTTCCTCACTGATATGCGGACAACGGGAGTTGCTATGGCGTCTGGCCAGGGTCCTTCAACAGAGTCACCACAAACAAGTGCGTCTCCATCATCCAAGAAGAGATGTTTCAACTATGGGCAAATGGGCCATTTCCGAGCACAATGCAAAAGCCAAAGGCCTGAAGGAAATAGGGTAGAAGAGTTCCTAAAAGCCTTGGAAGGGCTGCTATCTACCTCACAGGCAGGAAACGACAGAGGGCCCAAGTTAAGGAGCAAACTAGGTGCCCAGTGGTTGAAAACCGCTCCAAAATTAAAGCCAGAACCGAAAGGCAGAGAGGGCCCAGAGTCTTGCCAACTGCTGAGCCTACCAGGACTGAAAGAGTTACTCCCTTAGTATCCGGTTCTATGTCATGGGGAAGCAATGCACACCCAAAACCTACACGGGCCAAGAAGAAGGCCAGGGTACAGCAAACTGGGTCTAAACTTCCTGCTGCTATGACAAAGTTTCCTGACCAGCTGATAGGTCCTTCTCCCATCGTGCCAATCCAAGTGGAGGGAGTCTACACTAAAGCTTTGTTAGACTCCGGGGCTCAAGTGACGTTGATTTATCGAGACTTCTACAAGACACACTTGAGGCACATACCACTACAGAAATTAAAGGACTTTGAGATCTGGGGTATCGGAACTGAGAAACTTCCCTATGATGGATATCTACAGGTGAAGCTAGAAATCGGATCCGAACTCATCGGACAGTCTGGAGGTTGTGATGCATTGGCCATTGTGTGTCCTCGACCTTCAGGGTCCAACAGAAGTTCTATGATAGTGGGACGAATACTGATCTGGTGCGACGTCTCCTAACTCCTATAGTACTGGAAGAAGGTTCTACCAGGGGAGTACACCCGATGTTATGTCCGGTCTATCAGCGAATGGTCGAAGAACAGAAGGCACCTGCCGAAGTGGGGCGTCTGTGGAGATTGCAGAACCTTCTCTGTTCCTCCCAATCAGGAGAAGTGGCGAGTTTCCGGGCTTCAGTCAAGTTGAACGGATCACAACCGGGTCCCTATGTGGTACTGGAAACTGATTTCAATCATGGGAGTGAAGCCAGAGTAGAAGTAATCCCTGAAATAATCTCCACAAGAGCTTTGAAACGAACACGAGGAAGAGTCTCAGTTAGTGTATGTAATGTGTCTGATTCTCCAGTGATCCTGAAAGCACGAATGCCTATCGGGCAAGTAGCGTCTACTACGCCTCTCTCCCCTACTGATTTAGGAGAGGGAGTGAACAAAGAGATCCCAGCTGAAAGGTTCTATCCTAAGGACGCTCCCATCTCACCTGAATGGAAGAAAGGTCTTCAGTCCCAGCTCTTAAAATGGAGGGACTTGTTCTCGAAGGACGAGTTCGACGTGGGCATAGCTAAGACTACTGAGCATCGCATTCGACTACAGGAAGATAAGCCGTTGAGAAAGGTCAAGACGAGTTCCGCTGGGAGACTTGGATGATCTACGAGAACAGCTGAATGAACTGCAAAGAACTAAGGTGATTTGAGAGTCCAGGAGCCCTTATGCTTCTCCAATAGTGATGGTCCGGAAGAAGAATGGTTCTATCCGTCTATGTATAGACTATCGCACGCTAAATCAGAGAACCACTCCGGATCAATATGCCACTCCTCGGATAGAAGATGCCTTACAGTGCTTGTCTGGAGCAAAATGGTTTAGTGTACTAGACCTGCGAAGTGGGTATCACCAGATACCAATGCATCCTGAGGACAAAGAGAAGACTGCGTTCATCTGTCCACTGGGGTTCTTTGAGTTCAACAGAATGCCTCAAGGCCTTACGGGGGCTCCAGCCACGTTCCAACGGTTAATGGAGAAGACAGACGGGGACATGAACCTGATCGAAGTATTAGTGTATCTAGATGATATTATTGTGTTCGGGAAGACTTTGGAAGAACATGAGCAACGGTTGGAGAAGGTCTTGAAGCGGCTCCATGAAGAGGGGTTGAAACTGTCTCTGGAGAAGTGTCAATTTTGTATACCTTCCGTTACGTATCTGGGACATGTTGTTTCAGCAGAAGGCGGATCCTCGAAAGTTGGAAGCTGTAGCTTCCTGGCCTAGACTTCCTGGCCTTTCTTGGGGTTCTGCTCCTATTACCGAAGATTCGTAGGAGGATTTGCCAAGATAGCTCAACCCCTGAACAAGCTCCTACAGAAGGAAGACACAGAAGAAGGCCACAAGGCCTCTGATCGAAATTCGTCGGCTCCAGGGCCAAGGAAGGCTCGAGAATCCATCCAGGAAGAATCGACTAATCAATGCGAAAGTGCTTTCATGAAGCTGAAGGAGAGTCTAACTCGAGCTCCTGTCCTGGCTTACGCTGATCCTCATAAGCCGTACGAATTGCTTGTGGATGCCAGCAGAGAAGGTCTAGGGGGAGTCCTATACCAAGAATATGGTGGATTGTTGAGGCCTGTATCGTATGTGAGCCGAAGCCTTATGCCTTCAGAAAAGAACTATCCTACCCACAAGTTGGAGTTCCTAGCCTTGAAGTGGGCGGTAGTAGACAAGCTGAAAGATTATCTGTATGGGGCTGAATTTGTGATAAAGACTGACAACAATCCTTTTACGTACGTCCTTACTACTGCGAAGCTGGATGCAATGGGACATTGGTGGTTGGCCGCTCTGTCAGGGTTTCGGTTCAGCCTGAAGTATCGCCCTGGAGTGAATAATCGAGATGCAGATGCTTTGTCAAGAAGGCCCTACACTACAGAATGGACTCAGTTAACTCCAGATGGGGTGCAAGCCTTATGTCAAGGAGCGGAGCGCCGGGTCAAGGGAGGGGTTGAAGCAGAAGCTATAGGAGTTATGGCTGCGGCTGTTCCAGAATTCTATTGTAATCCTACACAGCTGAGGGAAGAAAGTCTGCCTACTTTCTCGAAACAGGACCTGAGAGCCGATTAGGCTAGAGACCCTCTGATTGCGTTAACCATGAAGGCCATAAACGCGAACAAACGGGAAATTCTACTGACAAATTCCCCAGAAGGAGCCAGATTGGTATACAAAGAGTGGGAACGGTTGAACATGTTGGATGGGGTGGTCTACCGAAGGGGCCCCTCAAACAATGCTGAAGAGACCCAACAGTTGTTCCTTCCCACCAAACACAGAGAGGGTGTGCTGCGGTCATTACACGATGACCATGGACATTTGGGTGCAGAGAGAACTTTTACGCTAGTGCGAGACAGATTTTATTGGCCCTGTATGGGATCTGAAGTTGAAAGTTACTGTCATTCGTGTTTGAGGTGTATCCAGAGGAAAACCCTACCAACCTGAGCCGCTCCAATGAGCCACCTGCAAAGTCAAGGACCCATGGATTTGGTGTGCATTGATTTCCTGTGCATAGAGCCGGATGCTAGTGGGCAGGGAAATATTCTAGTAGTGACTGATCATTTCACGCGTTATGCCCAAGCTTTTTCTACAAAAGACCAATGTGCTCCTACGGTGGCGAAGGTTTTGATGGAAAAGTTTTTTGTTCACTATGGCTTACCAAGGAGAATACACTCGGATCAGGGCAGAGACTTTGAGAGCCGGCTTGTTGGGCAATTGCTGGAACTGCTGGGAATTCAGAAGACCAGAACTACACCATATCACCCTCAAGGTGATGCTCAACCAGAAAGGTTTAAATCACACGCTGCTAAATATGTTGGGGACATTGTCAAACAGAGAGAAGCAGAGCTGGAGTCGTTACATAGCTACGCTGGTGCATGCATACAACAGTACGGAGAGTGACGCTACTGGATACTCACCGTACAGTCTTATGTTCGGGAGGGAAGCTCAACTGCCGGTTGATTTGGCGTTTGGGCTATCTCTGGATCAGACGTCTGTAGCCTCTCATAGAGATTATGTGGATAGACTTCGGAAGAATTTGGCCTCTGCGTTTGAACAGGCCCGTTTGACCTCAGGAAACAGGGAACAGAGGAATAAGCGAAACTACGACTTGAGAGTTTGGATACAGGATCTACAACCCGGTGATAGGGCTTTGTTGAAGAACTTGGGTGTTTCTGCAAGGCATAAATTGGCAGATAGATGGAGTTCTCAAGTCTACATTGTCTGCAAGCAACTTCCGGGTCTGCCAGTTTACCAAATCCGACCGGATGGAAAGGCTGGGCCTCTTAAAAACTGGCACCGAAATCATCTGTTACCTTTGAGGGAGGCTGTAAGGATACCAGTTGGAGACAAACTTTCTCTGCCGAACCTGCCTGTTCCATGTTTGACTCCCGTTACTCGGTCTCAGCAGACACGGGTTGGTGAAGAGAGTGAAAGGGGTAGTGAGGAAAGAAGTTTTTGCCTGGACTGGGTGCGCTCGCTAGAGCCTGGAGAGGTCATTCCAGTTTCCGAACGGTGGGAAAGTAACCTGAGGCCTGAGGCTCCTGAATTCCAATTGAAAGTTCCCGAAAGTTTGGAAATTCCTGTAGTTCCTGAAAACGGGAGTGAGCGCTACAATATATATATATAATATATATATATAATATAATGTGTGTGTATAGCAAGTGGAGAAATAGCGGCACTTGCGGTCTTCATATAGAAAAGATTTAATGTAGCAAAATCAATGTTTCAGTCCGCTATCCGCGGACTTTCATCAGGCCTGATGAAAGTCCGCGGATAGCGGACTGAATCGTTGATTTTGCTACATTAAATCTTTTCTATATGAAGACCGTGAGTGCCGCTATTTCTCCACTTCTATACACACACATTATATAATATAATGCTGTATTTACTCAGTTGACACCGGGCATGGGATTATCTGAACTAGGAGTGCAGGAGTGATCGACTACTATATATGTATATATATATGTAGCGCTCACTCCCGGAGGAGCCGCTGAAAATGAACCACGGGTCAGTCTCCCCGCACTAGGGAATAAATATACTCCAACACCGTTGTGAGTTTTGTAATTTAAATAGTTTACTAAAATAATAAGCAGATGTTGAGACACGGTATTCACAGATATTATTACAGTACTTTCGTATTGCGGTAAAACGCGTAGCGGAAAAGAAACGAAACACGAGGCTTCGTATTTCGGAAGAATAAAATATTCGCAACCGAACAGAAAAATATATGCAATTGCCCAATAGTTCGGAAAAACAGAGACACGTAGCGAACCCCAAAATACAATCTCTTCGTATTACGGTAAACGCGCAGCGGAAAAGAGAAAAATATAATTCGGAACGTATCTTTAACCCCTGTTCCGAATCGTAACAGAATGAGTCCTGCACAGGTTAAGTCCCGGGAATGTAAAAGGTGCATATGTGTGTGTGGTACCCGGGTACTGTTCAACTGGCCAGTGAATTTACTTAAAGAAATGTCTTCGACTAGTCAAGTTGGGGCCCTGTGGACTTTAAAGAGAAAACAGCAGCGTGTTCTTTTTATTACAAACGGCCTTGGAGGCCTCTCACCCATCCACCGGTTGCTTTAGGCTCCGCTGACCCAGGACGTCTCTCTGCTCGATTTTGACTGGGGATACTAGCGGCCGGATCCGTTGTCTGACTTCCCGTAGCTTGTCCACGACTTTTCCCAGCTCACCGCCTGCTCTCTGTACCCGATCAACTCGCGGTGACTCCTTACTCGAGGTCTTCGGTTGGTTCAATCTGCAGCAACTCTGGAACTTGGAGGGCTCCTTCTCCTTATGCTGAATGACCCAGTAAAAGAACTGACAGATCTCACTTGCGCTCTGGCCTAGGCCCTCTCGCGATGTATGGCACTGCGTCTGCTCTCTCTCGTTCCCTGGCGCGCTCTGCCGCGTTCTCCACGAGGTTCAGGATGTAAGTCTGTTGGGTCCCACCCACTTCCTGTCTTTTTGCAAAGCATGCCGGGAAATGTAGTCCCAATGTCCAGTGTCTCTAATCGCGATTGTCTCCATCTTGTGGCCAAAAATAGGTACTGCCGGCAGCAAGATTTTAACACAGCGCTACATATATATATATATATAAACAAAAACGTGGAGAGAGCACTCCAGACAAACACATTCAAAAACCTGCAACAACAGCTCCATGCATGGGTACGTGATACCAGCTTTTACCACATGGTGAAAATTTCATAACTCTGAGTTTTGCTGAATAAAATGGTGGAAATTTGGTTCGCAATGAACGGCCATGAATTGCTTAAGCCTGCCAACAGCGTCAATGTAATCCACCCTCTGGCAGGTCCTACTCTGCAAACCTAATGACTGCCATAATGGGATAAACTCACTGAGGAACAGGTCCCTTCATGGAGCTCCCGCAGATCAAGGTTAAATTATTATATATTATGTATATACTGTATATGTGTGCGTGTATATATATATATATGTATATATACATGTGTGTGCGTGTATGTATATATTATATATATATATATATATATATATTGTAACAGGGCATCCTGTAGAGAGCAAGGAAAGGTCCTGTCTGGGGTTTATGTGTCACCCAGATTTCTCTCTTACACCTTCCGGAACCTCTAAGCACCTGGTTTTGCACTTTGCCTCAGTGGCAATTTAGTGCAGGTGAGGCAAACAGACATCGCTCTGGAACCTGGGGAGCAGACAGTCTCGATCTGCTGGAGCACAAGGTTGGTCATGCTAGTTTGCTGAAACCTGACAAACACTAGGTTTGCAAAGTTGTTAGTCAGGGCTATTGTATGTTTAGTTAGTGCCGGGACAAGGCTAGGAATTTTCTTTGCTTTTGAACTGTTTATTTTGAGCAATATACAGTGTGGTGTATAACCTGTGGGTTGCTGCAATAAATGTACCCCCGTTTGAAGAAAAGTCACTGGTCTGGTCTCTGAACCTTTCAAGAGTGCTCACCCCAGAGAGCAATTGCACCCGCTACCTGTTTCCCAGCTCA
>CM019071.1:101611875-101613371 GCA_009667805.1 Leptobrachium leishanense
CAGAAGCCAGATTACTAAGGGCCAAGCGTTCGGCACCCGAGATATTGGAGGGGGAGTGACTAGATTTGTTGATTTTAGAAAATATTCTTTCAGAGTCAGCATGAAGGATACGGGAAAATGTTTTTATAGAGGCCTGAGTAGCCGGTGGATCAAAGGTGCTACGTAACCTGAAGGGAGAAATGGTGTTAGGAGCAGATTCAACATCATTAACAGCATTGACCTGTGAATTAGACTGTGTTTTTTTGAAAAAATCACGCAGCCTAAGAGAGCGCGAGAAGGCGTGCTGTTCAATTTCCCAAGTAAAGGGATATAGACGGGAAGTGGGAATGAAACTTAAGCCCCGGCTTAGGATGCGATTTTCAGTCTCAGTGAGGGGGCGGTCGGACAAATTATAGATGGGGATTACCTCCGGCGAGGAGGGCGACCCCGCGTTGGTCTTGGAGGTGCCATGTCCCCTCTGGCCCCTCCTTGTACATCTCCACCTCGTTCGGGGGGGTTGGGGGTATTGGTAGTCACTGGTTGTCGAATGAGTCCCAGACCTGGCAATAAAAAAGAACTTCTGGGGTGAGAAATGGTTTGAGATTGTGTCGCGTCCAGGGATGTCTGCTCATTGTCGGAAGCTGACTCGCCTGAGGTAACATCAATTGTGGGTCTCGCTGGTCTGTTGATGCGAGACCGTCTGGCAAAGTTCCAAAACTCAAACTTTTTGGATCTTATTAGTCAAAAAAGGATCATAGTAGACATGTGCACAGCACAAAATTTCGTTTTGAACTAATGGATTAGTACTAAAATGCAATTTATTTAGTTGCTAAAGAAATTCGTTTTCAGTTCTTTAGTATGAAAACTAATTTCGTTCATCCGAAAACCAGTGGATACAATTACTATTGTTGTGGTGGCTCCTCAGAGGGCTGAGATCGTGCTTGTTACAGTATCTCTCACTCTCAGCACAATGTGGGCCATATTACATAGTTGGTGCTAACTTAACCAGAGCTGTTGTAACCTTCCCAGAGCCATTATAGCCTATGGAGGTTTTCAGTTTACAACAGGTTAAGTTAGCACCAACATTGTAATACTGCCCGTGTCAGGCAAAGCTGTTACAGTAACTGACTGCTGCTCATCACAGCGCTCAGAGTTTCTGTAAAACTAGTAAATAATATTTTTATATGTAAGAGGTTAGAACAATATTATTTCCTTGTTTTACTGAAACTCTGAGCGCTGTTACAGTCAGTTACTGTAACAACTGAGCCTGATACATTGTACTGAGATATAATGTAACAAGCAGCCGATCTCAGCGCTCACAGCCACTGGATTTAAAGGGCTAAAAAAAAAAGGCTCCTCTCTGTATAGTGTTTAGAACATCCTCCTGCATTAATTAATACCCCTCTTTGTATAATGTAGATAACATCCTCCTGCATTAATGTCCCTCTCTGTATAGAACATTCTCCTCAATTTATACCTTTCTCTGTATAATGTATATAACATCCTCCTGCATTAAT